>JADRCD010056365.1:0-10418 GCA_019843815.1 Montemys delectorum | reverse complement strand
TATTGGAGCAACTCATTTGGCTATGATCCTTGAACCAATGAGCTCATCATGCTTGTCATGGGACAGGTATCCTGCCTACACACTGTTCTTTTATTTAGCCAAGTTATCACTGTTAATGCTCCATTATGTAAAGTGTTTTACATGTAAAAGTTAAGGGAGAAAAACACAGCCCACTGACACAGGCAAGACAGAACATTGCAGTGTTCTAAGGATGGGGATATAAAAGTTAATGTATTCAAAACAACTGTGAATTTGTCTTTGTGAAGTGGAGATGTGTTTTTAGTTCAGATTTATATTCAAAGTGTAGGGATAGAGGAAGAATTTCATCTCGGTAAACAACATAAAACCTAGTAGGAAATGTGTGACTGAGAGAGTTGTACATTTTATGATCTTACAGATGAGGATTCAGACATTTGTGGCTAAACAAAATCCAGGGACAGAAGTGGAGCAGAGATTGAAGGAAAGGCCATCTATCTAGTGACGGGCCCTACTTGGAATCCATCCCATGTGAAGGCAGCAAACCCTGACACTATTGTTGATGCCATGTTGTTTTTGCAGACAGGAGCCTCGCATGGCTTTCCTCTGCTCTACGAGCAGTTGACTGAGACAGATGCAAGTACTTACAGCCAATGATTGGACTGAGGTCAGGGACTCCTATGGAAGAGTGAGGGGAAGGACTGAAAAAGCTGAAGGAGTTGGCAACCTCATAGGAAGACCAACAGTCTCCACCAACTCAGACATCTGGGAGCTCCCAGAGACTAAGCTATTAACCATAGAGCATAAGTGGGCTGGTCCGTTGCCCCTGGCACATCATAGCAGAGGAACTTTTTGTCCAGTCTCAGTGGGAGAGGATGTACCTAGTCCTGTAGAGACTTGGTGCCTCAGGGGAGGCGGATGCCAGTGGAGGGGGTAAAGTCGGCGGTGAGCACCTTCTATAAGACAAAGTGGAAAGGGATGGGAAGAAAGGCTCTTGGAGGGTGGGACAGGGAAGAGGATAATATTTATATTGTAAATAAATAAAACATTTTTTTAAAAAATAAGTATGTATTAACACACAAGTTGCTTTAGTCCTTTTATTTTTTAGTTATTGAAATTATCATTGTCTAACTTATTTTTCTCAAAGTAAAATATAATTGTACATAGCTCATAGGGCTTTTATCATGATTAAATGAATATGTATGAAATCCATGTAAAATTGCTTTGCCTATACAGAAGGCAAATGAATGAAAATATGAGTTCATGTAATATTTGCTCCCAAGTTATAAAATATAAAACCTAAAAAGAATTACTGAAAAACAGTCTCTAGACATGCCTTCAGAACTTAATTTTTTGTCCAGCTAAAAACGGAGTGTTCTCCGAAGTAGTTGATTAAAGTTTCTAGTTATTGAATTAAAACATTAAAAAATATACTAGCTATGTTTTTCCTAATTTATTTCCATGGAATGTTCTTGAAGGATACTAAAGACAGGCTAGTTTGGGACATGTTTAATCTTTAGGTTTGGCGATGAGTAAATAATCTTTGTTTAAATAATTAAGTCATTTGGTCCTTGGCAATTCATACTTTAATTAAATATATATCAATAAAGATAATACAGCATAAAATAATATTACAGTGGATTTAATGTTCACTCTCTCCTATACTATTTAGATTGGAATAATTAAGCTTGGCATATTTATTAAAGAAAAACACATCAATTTAAGATTAGCCTTTAATGATTCCATTTGATTGTAAAAATCTTTTGCATTAAAAATTTACAACAGCTTATGAATATATTTTACTCCTGCAAATATACTAATGAATATTTAATACAAAACAAATGCTCAGTTTTAATTCTTCTTAAAGTGTATTTGTGTATGTGGTGTATGTAAATGTGTTTGAACATCCTTTAAAACTGTCCTACTGAAAGCAATATAATTAAATACATTTATCCAAATGACTGGATGACATCAAGAGTTTTAAAACTTTTTCCATGTAGGCAAAATATGAAATCTAGTATTCATAAAGTTAGAGAAAAAGTAGGAAGGGTTTGAAAAGGTTTTCATATCTTTATAAGGTAAAAGACAGGTAACTTACATCTTCAAATACTATGGCTTCTTCATAGAGAAGGCTTTGTGCTGTAAGTATTGAATCAATCATAGAGAATCTTCATTTTCCTTGGATTAACTTCAGGTTTTAAAATAGCGTTGACTTAAAGAGTCCTTAAAGTATTTAGCCAAAATGTAAAAAGCACGTTCCAAGAAAACCATGAATGAATCTGTTTCTGAAAAATTGTTTACGTAACATATACTGGGCTCTTTCATCTCAGCACACCTCGGAGACCCACCCAGCTGTCTGAAGTCTGATCTTCATCATAATCCTTTCCATGATGGTATTGACTCTGCTTTTGAGCCAAGTAGAGATTAATATGTAATTTTTATTTCTATGATTTATGTTGACACTATGTGAATTTCTTCTCAGATTGCATTTTTCTTTCTCTGAAGAAAACTATTCCTTCCTTAACTAGGACTCAAACTCTATTCTGCTCAGTAGAGATATTGAAAATAAAAAAAAAATGCTCATGGTCACATGGCACACTTGGGTTATCCCCAGTACCCAATCGAATAATGTTTATATTTCTTATTTTTACTTATGCTTTCCTTTAGTACAATGAGTTTTAATCAATCTTTGTCAATTTATCACCTGATAGCTTATTAAATCACTCATCTTAATTCATTTTTGAAAGTTAATTGTTTTATTTAGAAAATAAAACATGAGCAAAAATCACAAGAAAATAAAAGCCCAGCAAATCACAAGATGCTGTGTATACATTTCCCACCCTATTTTGATTCCTACATAAGTTTTGAAAATCTGTGACTTGCCTGCTTTAGCAGGTGGAATTTTATAAAGCAAAGAATGAGGCTTCAGATAATGTACAGGCCATATTCTGTATTCTGATACAAGAGCATCAATGGGTCCAGTTGACCACAGACTTGGTCTTCACATTGACTTTTCTTAGGGTTTACCAAAAGGCTATTTGGGGTTTTGGTTATAATTATTCCCACAGATGTAACAAACATTTGTGTTTAGCCCTCTTTTCATTAATAAAATTAGTAATAAACATGTACTTAGGTAGAAATAATTTGTATATTTCAGAGTCTGTTAATTTCTTCTGTTCCTTTTAGCTGTGTACTCCTTCTCTTAACAATTCTCTGAAAAGATTTGCTCTAAAACATAATTTACAAATGACTCAATTTTTAATCTTTGTATTGAGTTTAATGGTTCACTACTAATTTGCTCAAAGTATATAATTATATATAAACATATATAGAAAGGATGCTCAGTACTGCTGTATTTATATTAGGCATACATGCATGCTCGCACGTTCGCGCGCGCGCGCGCGCACACACACACACACACACACACACACACTTTATTTCTTCTCATCTACTTATATCTTGAACCTAATTCAGTGACAGTTTTTCATATTCTCTTGTGAATGAGCTCCATATTAATAACTCCAACAGCTAGTATTTATACTCACCTTATTAAGCTGGTAAGAACTACTATTGATTCCTGCTCAAGATAATAATGTTTAATATTCATTCAGAGCAACTCTCTCTTAGTATTAACTTTGTCCACATTTTTGTTCTTGTTTGTATGTTTCCCGCTTTGATGGGATCTTAGAGATGGACTACCTCAGAGTTAATATATCTTTGTATTTTTTCTCAATATTGTTTTTTTTTCCCTGTGACTGCATTCAGCAATGATGATGTGTCCTCTGAAAAATTACAAACTATTCTATACTCTGACATACAACTGATTATCATTCACTTCTATTGTATTTCAAAAGTCATGTTCAGCGTACATGCCTATAACAGAGCTCTTGCTCCTCTTCTCCTAAGGTTGCCCATCTTTAGCCTTTTTCTTCACCGTTCATGGTGACCCAAGTATTAGAAGTCTTAACACACAGTACACCCTGGCTTCACACTCACAATCCTATGGCCTCAGTTCCTCGGAGGAGTTGGCTTTCAGCTCTATGGCATGTTTTAACTAGTTCTTCCAGTTTAAAAATAAAAATTCTTCATCTTTAGGGTAATGTTTACTTAGGGATTTTTGCTTTGTACTTATGTTGCTTCAGGAAATATATTGATTGATCATCAAATATAGTCACAGTAGATCTAACTTTCATATTATTACCTTAGTCTAAACCATTATCAAATCTTTTTCCCCCCAGGGGAAACTTCCAAACCTTTGCCCAGAAAATACCAGTTCTCAACACAGTACCTTCCATGATCTTGACTTATCAGGGTAATATCACCCATTTTTCATAAGTTTTTCCTGAATACACAACTTTATTAAGCACAAAATCTAATGTTTTTACAAATTTAACAAGCTTATTGTAATGAAGTATGTACCAGTGACTTTTATCCTTGTCTAGTACTTTCCCTCATTTTCTTCTCACCTCATTGACTTCCCAGCCTTTACAGAACAGGCAAGGTAAATGGTTATTCTCCACACAGAGTTGTGCAAATGCTTTCTATCCTTCAGATATGGCAATTGTATAACTGTTTCAAGTTGCAATAAAAATATCCATTGAAACTTTCAATAAATGCCCAAAACACATCCCAAGTTCCTTATTCTATTTTGCTTAATGATAACTATCTTCCTGTCCCTATAAAAATTATATTTTACTATTTAAAATACAAGTCATATGAATGAAAAATAGTTGAAGTGAAATAGTCATTACAATAACTCTTCATGTTTCACACACACAAAAACACAAACATACATATACATACACACAAGCATACACAAAGGTAGAAATGTAAATAAAGATATTATATTTCTACTTTTCCTGGAGAGACAAGAAGATGTATCTATTCACCTCAGATAGGACATGAGCAGTATCCAAAATAGTTTACTAAAGTATAGATGATGGGATCACAGATCACTAAAAAGGGAATTTCATCACTGAATTTGTATTTCTGGGTCTCCCCAAATAACCTGTAAGATTTTGCTGGAGTTTTTCTTTTAGGCAAATCATATGACATTAGGAGGGGCTGTGATAATCCTGTAAGTTCTAGGAACTTCCTGAGGCTTATGCATTGTTTATTCCTGAATCTAGTATATATATATTTTTAAGTCTTACATCATAAGGAGTCTTTCTCTAAGACTGAATGCTTCTATTTGCCAGAAATTACTATAAAGCATACTTTGTGCCAGTGCTACTGTATTTTGTTAAAAAAGAGGATGATTAGAAAAAAATAAAAAGTAAAATCCAAGGCTTATATATCAGGTATTATTCTTTCTTTGTAGTAATTTACATGTCCATGACCACTGTATAAAATATTGTCATTATTCTTATCTCAACAATAACATGAGTCTAATGGGAAGGAATTAAAATGAAAGTTTAAGTTTTACCTTGAAGGAAGGCAAACACAAATAAAATTGAAAATAATGCAAACAACATTAAATTAAAGTTTGACTAAAATTGGAAATATCAATGGCAATTGTATTAAGTGTATTTACAAATTTCATACTTGTTTTATCATTTCTATGTTTAGAATTTAATAATTTAAACTTTGTTTAATAATTTTTTATTGCAAAACTGTATGAACTTTCCTGTTATAATTTGTAAAAGTTTTGCTCATCAAATCTAAGTTTCTTTTCACCCAAAGATATTAACTAGAGGGTGTCAGTGACAATCCAGAGTTTAGTAGAATTTAAAATAAAAAGAAAGGAAAACCTAGAAAAGCTTTGATATGCTAATAATGGCTTCCTCAGTTTCTAAGCTCACACTTGGATAGAGAGATTGACTGTTCTTCCAGCTGGCCGGAGGGAGATCTATTCCCAACACCCACGTGGTAGATCATAACCATCTATAATTCCAGTTGTAGGGGATCCGATGTATATGCTTCTGGCCACCCTTATTCACCTGGTGTATGTGATGCACAGCGATACATGCCACCACATTGTCATACATATGAAATAAAGAATACAATTAAAACACAGACAAACGCCTAAATTACTTAGTAACGAAAAACCAAGTCAAGGGATGTTCTGGTTGCCCTCATCTGCATGGCATCATTTGTTTCATTTCCAGGATTTAGAAATCATACTTTTTCCACCTAAAACTATTTGTGTTTGCTTCTCTTGTTGTTCTGGTTTTTTTTCTTTTTTTTTTATATACACTCTCCACTCCTCCCAATCTTCAGAAAAAGAAGTCTCTCGTCAATCTATCAAACTCTTCACAGTTTCTACTTCCACTGGCTTCGTGTCACATTCTAGGGAATATGTGAAACAGGGCACGTTGTGATTTTCATGAAACTTACATATTATTGTCTCTGGGTTTCTGTCTGCCACAAAAATATTGATACACGGTGTCATGATTGCGTTGGGTTAGAATCAAATGTATTACTGGCATAAATTTAAACATTAAATTTTATATGAGACTTTATTTTATCTTTGAACTTAAAAGAAATTAAAAGTTTCATGTACTTTAAAAATTATTATGTGCTTTTGGCATTGTACCTTCTGAATTTGACAGATCATGTGATTTGGAAACCCTATTAGGGCTCTCTGTAGCCTTTATACTCCTTGTCCCACTGAGCCTCTCACTCATTACGCTTTAACCACTGCTAGACTTTGTAGACCTATGTTATATCCAATGAAAGAGGCTTCGGAACAAAGATATTCTCTGTGTACCTCTTTTTCCATAGACATCCATGAGCTTACTCTCTTCTCATTGTCTTCCTGATAACTACGTTGTAGTGTGCAATTTATCTAGATGGATTCAAAGTTTCTACTCTGCCTTTGACCATCTGGTTCTTGGATAAAACACACACACACACACACACACACACACAACTTTTATATTTACAATAACCCTTAATCATCACTAGAGCTGGGCAGATATTTGGCCTCTGTTTTATTAGAATCCCCTTTCCTATCAACAGTCTCCAATTATTACTATGTTTCATCTGGGCTGCTATTAACTACAATTGGCTAGCTCTTAGGGCCATGCTTGCTTGATTGCTAGTCCAAGGCATCTTTCCCCTCCCCCTTCTCCTCCTCCTCCTCTTCCTCTTCCTCCTCCTCCTCTTCTTCTTCCTCCTTCTCCTCCTCCTCCTCCTTCTCCTCCTCTTCCTCCTCCTCCTCTTTCTCTTCCTCCTCCTCTTCCTCCTCCTCTTCCTCTTCCTCCTCCTCCCCCTTCTCCTCCTCCTCCTCTTCTTCTTCCTCCTCCTCCTCTTTCTCTTCCTCCTCCTCTTCTTCCTCTTCTTCTACCTCCTCCTCCTCCTCCTCCTCCTCCTCCTCCTCCTCCCCCTTCTTTTCCTTCACCTTCTACCTCTCCTTCTGGTTCTCCTCTGACTCCCAAGCCCAGAAAACCTAAACTTCACCTATGTATGTACTGCTTAGCTATTGGCTGCCAGCGTCCTTCTTTACCAATGAAAATTAACTTTGGGACAAAGTCACACGGCATCTACTTGCAGACTCTCTCACCTCTAGGACAACTAGTCCCGAGGAACCAATATTAGCCTTACAATGCAAGAGCACCAGGCCAACCCATTACAACTTTACATAACAGGTGTCCTAGCTGACCAGTATCTCTGCCAATGTCTCAAATCCCTAGTCTCTCAGAATTTTTCTTCTATTGTCCCATTTCGTGAGGTCAATATTTTTGAGTTTGCATATGAGCAGGGCAGAGGGAATTTGCTTAGGAATTTTGTGATTCAGTAGGGCAATATGAGTAGCAATAATGATTGATAGTATGTAATAATTAAAAGGGATTTTGAGTATATTTACCATAAAGAAATGATACTACTGGAGAGAGGAAGGGGGAGAGAAGGAGGAAGTGTTAGACGGATGGGGAAGGGAAGTGGAGGAGGAAGCTCCACAAAAGTAAAGTGTGTGTGAAAATACCATAGCTAAAGATATTAGGATACTAATTTAAAAAAAAAAGAGAAAGAGAAATGTTTAAGATGGGGAATATATTTGTGATTCTGAGTTCACTGTCTAATTATTACTTAAATCAAAATGTCATATTCTAGCTCATAAAAAGGATGTTTCCTTACATTAAACATAGATTTTCTACTTTCTTCTAAATAGTGATTTGAAATAGCTTCATAGCTCATCTTAGACTCTTGAAAAATACTGACGACTACAATAAGCTAGTAGTGTTGGAAAGCCAGGGATGAGGTACTCAGTAATATTTACCTCTTCTCATGGGTCAACTACAATCGTATGCAGATCCCTTCTTCAATTCACAGAAAAATCAGGGATGCTCTCAGGTCATAGTATGTGACTCTGATTTCTTTGTTCTTTCTCTACTAGAAACCACGCGACTTTCCTTCTTCCTATTGAAACCTCAGAGAAGTGATGGGAAAGTAAAATAGATTAGTTCCCTATATGTCAAATAACCACAGGACCATACTTCACTGCTCTCACAAAGACTGTTCTGGAAGAACCAGCTACAGCATCCCAGGACTTCATTTATGACAGTTTATTCTAGAAGAGTAAAAGAGAAAATGGCCAAAATTATTCTAGAGATAACATGTTGCCACTACACCTAGATTCCAGAGAGCTGTGCTGGAATTTTACAGTATTTGTGATATGTTCAGTAAAGCTTAATCTCTTCTGTTTTGCCATAAAATTGTGTGCCCAGATTACAACATTTTTAAAGAGCAAATTCACTATGTCAGTTTGGACAAAATTCACTTTGGAGATGAGAAACCTGGGAAGTCAAGGTCTGAATGAAATGTAAGAATCAAAAGCAGTCTGGTTGAGGGAGAGGTATCTGTAAAGAGAGATAAATTTGCTGCACAAACTTGGAAGGTTTTGAGCTTGACTTCATGTACCAGACAAGAGTGGAAGAAATGAATCTGTCTAAAACAGATGCACAGTGGAAACAGGTTGACCTCCTAGAAAGCTAGTGAAGTCACCTGGCCAAAAAGAGAGAGGGTCTGCCTGAAGGTATGGAAGACATGAAGATGGGCTGCGTTTTTCAGACTGAAGTACACACTCACCCTTTCTTACTCGAGGCTACATGTTGGTGAGAGTTGAAAAAGTGTGACTGTATCACACTGAGTCGAGATATACGGCTTTCTCTTTTGCAGTGGTGCAAACCTGGTGCTTAATGGTGGGGCTAGAACTTTACTCTCTAAGTAATGATGAATAAATGATCACATTGTTTTGAATATGTCAAGTTAGTTTATTTGTAATGGTTTTATGTTAACTCATGTGTCTGTTTATATGTTCATATTTGTGTCTATAGATGCCTGTGGAGACCAGAAGCCTCCTGGAGCTGAAGTTACAGTCAGGCAGTAGCAGCCTAATACAGCTGCTGGGAACAGAACTCCAGGCCTCCAGAAGAGCAGCAAGTGCTCTTAACTGTGAGTCCATCTTTCTAGCCCCGTAATGTGAGTTTTTGTGAAACATTTATATCAAACATTTAATCCTACTTACTTTATAGTATAAGCAGGATCTAAATAGGTTCTCATTAAACAGTAGGGATTTAAGGAGTTCCTATGAATAATTGAATAATAATGAAACATTTCCCCATTTTTAGATTTAATATTATACTAATCCATAGATGTAACATTAAAAAGGTCATAATACATTAAAACACTGCAAGTGAACACATCACACTGAAAACTTTATTGAAACGGTTGTGTTTGTGATTCTTATTGTCTACTTCCTGATCCCTGTATTAACTGCCCTCTGCACCCAGAGATTTCCTTTGTTCTATGCATGGGAAGGCCAGGCTGAGCAGCACATGTCTGCCTTAACGGATAGAGGAGGAGGAGCCTGCCTACCCTGGTGCCTGGGCACAGGAGTGCCTTTTATTTTTCTTTCCTCCTCTGGTCTTAATTAGCATTGGTGATTCAGGCTGGCTACATTTTTCATCCAAGTTTTTCTTTCAAGTTACCAATCAATAACTCGTTAATGAAGCCAGAAAAAAAAAAAAAAAGAAAGAAAGAAAGAACGAAGCATTCTTAAATGTCCACTACCACTCTCAGAAAGCAAACCAATAAGCCTGGAGCTTCAGAGAAATCATTCAGCTAGCAAAATCGTGTGGTTGCTGGGAGGGAGGGTAATTGATTTAGTGGGGAGGGTTGTAAGACCTTTAAGTATTCAATTCAACACATAGTATATCAAATGTTGCTTTAAGTAGTATTAATATTTGCAATACGATTTTCAATTTCATCTCCATGAAATGTCATATAATGCAGTCTTAATAAAATGCTTCTCGAGCTATAGTTCATCGGAGGAGGCATTAATTCAACTTTCTCTGGATGAAGTTGTTTAGAAAAACGTTAGGCGTTAGACTGTCCGAAGGAGCAGAGTCGTGTGGGGGAGGTGCTGATCTTTAGCATTCATGCAGATATCAGAGAAGGTCATTTGCACTTCTGTGCCAGACCTTTCTAAATTAAAGCAAAAA
>JADRCD010056200.1:0-15250 GCA_019843815.1 Montemys delectorum | reverse complement strand
TGTGTGTGTGTGTGTGTGTGTGTGTGTGTGTGTGTGTGTGTGTGTGTGTGTGTTATACTGGGATTCCCAAAGAATATCCAAGAGTTCTCCTGGCAGAATTAACCTGGTTAGAGTTGTATTTGGACAACTTGGGGTTTGATATCTGTGCCCCACAAAATGCTAGTATGCCATTTGTAGCATTGGTGTTGGAGAATGCTAGCTAAAGTTCTTTACTCCAAAAAAATATTTAATCTGTGAGGGGACACAATTAACTTCTCATCCCATTTCTATGTCATTGGACAGGATGGTCACCTAAACAAAGAGTAAATTTTTTTGTTGGCAAAAATGGAACCATCACTAAAAGCTGGAAACCAGCACTTGGAAAATCTGTGCATGGAAAAACAAATGACCGTGGGCAGCAGAAATTAGTTACCTTGGCAGATACCAGACATGTCCCATACACATTCAAGACATACTTAATGTGAAACTCCAGCTTGTCCTAAGCAAAGCCATATGTTCATTATGAAAGACAAGGAAAGTTAAACAACATTTTCAGAGTTAGAATCGTAATCAAGAATGGATATCAAATGTTTCCTGAATATGAATTACAGTTGAATGAAAATATATACATAGAAAATATTGACAAAGAAATGGGAAAAAGCTCAGATACTACATTTCTTAGTATACTTATCATATACATAGGCATGCATCACCAAGGCATCAAAATGAGATCCTGAGACAAGTAGGATTAGTTTAATTCACTAAAAGTATATTCTATGAAAACAAATATTTGTATTTTTTCCATTTATGATAATCTATTTATACTATTATTGAAACAACTACACAAAGTTTTAAATGAAATTAGGCAATTGTAATTTAATTCAGATTTTAGACAGTACATGAAAGGCTGTGTGGAAAAATATTAAGAAATCTGTAAAATTACTAAACCATTAGCATATAACTTTCCCTTATAAAAGTCTCTGAAAAGTTAGTAATAATAAAAAACACAAACATCAAGTGAGAAATTTGGATTTAGTACTTTCACTGACTCTCTTATTTTTAAAAGGAAATCCTTTTATAAGATGGAGGAAATGTCCTTTTTCTCTGTACTTCTTAAAAACAAAACCATATCCATAATATATAAAATATAAGACTTTGAAAGGTGAACTGAAACAGCAGACCAGCTAGGGACTTCAGAAACTATATGAGGCTGGGTTCCCTGTTTGATTTTGGACTCATTTATGTCAGACTTGTAGTGACAGGGTTGTTAGAAATGACAATATGGACAGATTAAAAAAAAATAAACCTCAGATAAAATTCGCTTTTCTAGCCAAGGACCAAGAAAGGGACATGTTCTTAAATCAGGACAGTTTGAAAAATATTCTTTCTATTCTCATCAAATATCAGTAAATAACTAAACCAAATAAAAAAACCTCACCATTTTAAGCCTGGTAGGGTGCTTAAGTTTATCTACCTGTGACTTTGTAATGAGGATCCCTAATGCTAGTGATATCAGAATAATTCAAGTAAGAATCAAAGATTTTCCCCATTGCATGACAAATATCTCCTGCTATAGTATAAGTGAGACCACTTGCAGAGTCTAGGCTGTCACTCTCACACATAGCAGCACAAAACATTCTTCTATTTCCCTGCTGGGCTATTGTCATGTAAGGCAGAATAAAGAGTTACATTCTTCATCCTTGGCTAACAATAATGTTATTTCCATCCCCACTCTTCATTGTGTAGTCAGTGGAGACTATATGTAGAGTCAGTACACCCAGACTTTCCAAGCAGATAAGAAGATCCATGCTACTTCTATACAAGAAACTTAAATGACTTTCACTTGACATTAATAATATATACTGACAGTTTAATACACATGATGGACTGAAAACATAAAAAAAATAATATATACCCCATGAACTAGGAGGCGTGTTCTTAATTATGTGTATCTATGTGGAAGTATGTGCATGTGCATGCAGGCACCAATTGTGGGCTCCTCTGGGTCTATAGTTGCAATTAGTTGTTATCAGCTTGATACATGTCCTGGGAACTTAGCTTAGGAAAAACTCTGACTTAAAGTTGATACTTCTAAGATAAAACACTGTGACCAAAAGCAACTTAGGGAGGAAAGGGTTTATTTCATCTTATACTTTGTAGTCTATCATCCATCCAGGAGAGCCAGGGTAGGAACTTAAGGTAGGAAGTGATGCAGAGACCATGGAAGGATGCTGTTCACTTTCTTGCTCTCCATGGCTTCCTTAGCTAGCTTTCTTATCAACTCAGGACCACCTGCTCAGGGGTGGTACTATCTATCATCTGAGAATTCTCATTCGAATCCAGACAATACCTTGCAGATTTGTTTACAGGCGAATCTTATCACAGCATTTTCTTAATTAAGATCTCTTGCAGATATGTCTAGGTTTGTGTCAACTTGACAAAACTAACCAACACAAATAGCAAATACTAGTAACCACTGAGTACCTTTCCAGTTTCTAAAATTAAATATGTAAATAAGATCCAAAAACATCTTGAAATACAAAAAGGTTCAATTCTCCATCGATAGTCCCTAAGTTACTAAGTTTTCTAAGTGAATGAAAAAATATAAAGAAGGTCAACATCAAAATGACTGAGATGTTAAAAACATCTGCTGACAGTTTTGAAACAGTTATGGGGAAGGACTGAAGGAGTTGAAAGTGTTTGCAACCCCATAGGAAGAACAACAATATCAACCAACTAGACCTCCCAGAAGTCTGAGGGACTAAACCACCATCCAAAGAGTACACATGGAGGGACCCATGTTTCCAGCAGTGTAACAGAGGATGGTATTGTCAGGCATCAATGGGTAGAGAGGTCCTTGGTCCTGTGAAGACTTGATGCCCCAGTGTAGTGGAATGCCAGGGTGGGAAGGTAGGAGTGGGTGGGTGGGTGGGTGGATGGGGAAGCACCCTTATAGAAGCAGAGTGGAGGGGGATGGGATAGGAGGTTTGCAGAGGGGAAACAGGGAATTGGAATAACATTTGAAATGTAAATAAAAAAAACAATAAAAAATTAAAAGAAAAAAATGAGACATGAAATTATACATCATAGTCTTTAACTGTTAGAGTTTTAAATAATATTGCATGTTATCATTAAAATGCTGTTAAAGCTTAAAAATAAAAAAAGAAACAGTTAAGGCCAAAATGTTTCAATGAAGAGTTACAAATACATAAACCATAAAAAATAGAAAGTCTCATTTAAAAATAGATGATATAAAGAAGAATAAAATAAAATGTCACATCTACAGCACAAGCTGTACACCTAGGGCTGAGGGGACATATTGGAAGAGGGGAGAAAAGATGATAAGAGTGAGAGGACCAGGGTATTTGCTGCAGCTAGTGTCCTCCAAACAAACAAACAAACAAACAAACAAATGAAGAAGACAAGTTGAGTAGAATAGAGAGAAAAGTATAGATCTGGGAAAAGTTGGGGGAAGAATGGAGCATGATTATGATCAAAATACATTGCACAAAATTCTCAAAGAATCAATAAACTGTTATATAAAAAAATAAAATAAAAATATTAGAATTGAAAATAACTGAAACAACTTCAACAAATGGATTTGAAACCACAGAGGAATTCATTGGAACACAGAACATTAGAAATTGTTCAAGGTGAACAGGGAGAAAATATACCAGAATTATGAAACGGCTCACAGCAATCTATGAGGTAGTCAACATTGTGTCATGGAGTTAAAGGAAAGGAGACAAAAGACTAGAGTTGAAATAGGATTAAATAAATAGTGACTGAAAACTTCCTATACTTGGAGTGAAAGATAAAACTCAATATTTAGTGAGTTGACCATATTCCAAACAGGTCCACAAGAACCAAAAGAAATTTATATAAGGAGATGACATAAACTTGTGAAAACTAAGAACAAAGGAAAATCTTATAACCAGTCAGAGAAAAAAATGTTACATGATGCCTACTATTAAGAAACATGTAAAATCACCAAAACACCAAAATGCAAATTTTCCCTATAAAAACCTCTTAACAAAGTAAAAACATTGTATAATCACAAATATCGAATCAGAAATTTAGATTTTATGCTTTCCCTGACTCTATTATTATTATTATTATTATTATTAGTAGTAGTAGTAGTAGTAGTAGTAGTAGTAGTAGTATTTTATTTTTTTGAAGACAGGGGTTTCTTTGTATAGCCCTGGCTGTCCTGGAACTCACTCTGTAGACCAGGCTGGCCTTGAACTCAGAAATCCACCTGCCTCTGCCTCCCAAGTGCTGGGATTAAAGGCATGTGCCACCACTGCCCCGCTAAAGTGTCATGTTCTCAACACTTAAATGTCACTCACTGGAAAAAGAAACATTTTTGACCAAAGCTCAGAGCAGCACTAATCTATTGTTATAAGCCTAAGTATTTAAAAAGCACTTTGATACTATGCCTACTTAGGAAAGCAACAGTAGTAGATTCCTCCTAAGGCTTATGATCTCCTTAACTACAGGCTCTTAATAAGGCTTACTGTATTAGGCATTAATTTCCTTTTGCAAAGCAGGCTTCAGCTTCCAATCTTATCTGAAAGTGGTGAGCTTCCCCCATAATAGTCATGCCACGATTCCACCATCACTTGCAGGTTGTTATTGAGGCTTGGACATGACATGGATCTTGTACTTATGAATTCACTGCAACTGTGCTCATGTGCATAAGATTAGTTCAAGAATGGGCCCATCAACATCCTAGATGGGAAGGGTCTTATGGGAGTCCCACCTTGCTCTGTGAGACTATTTGCAGCTAGTTGTTGTTGAAGGAGATGTTGTCATTTCCTTCTGTAGTGATGCCACTATGAAGTTGATCATGCTCCCATAAATTAACCCTCATCCATGTTCATGCAGGTAACCCCAATTAAAATCAGTGGGTCACAAAGACATCAAACTTGGAGGGAAACTTGTTTGCATGAACAAGTGTTTCAGTGTATGAGAGAAGAGCATAAGAAAGGATACTGAGAATTGAAACTGACCAAATTATTTTTTTTTAATTTTTAGAATTAAATTTTAATTAATTTAAGAGTTAATAAAGAAGGATCTTTGAAATATTAAGAAAAATAGCATTATCCAATAGTATACTACATGCATATAGGGGAAATATTTGATCAAACTGTAGAGTGAGTAATGGCATAATACTAAAGATATATTGTCCACATACTTCACTGAAATGCCAGTAGACTTCATTGAAGTTGTTGTGTAAGATTTAGAATAATAATAAAGAAACATGAAAGAGACACACACTAAAAAGAACTAAAATGACCTCTGAAAATGTTCAAGGAACAAAACTAATTCTCCCCAATGAAGAAGCTAGAGAAAGGACCCAAGGAGCTGAAGGGCTTGCAGTCCCTTAGGAGGAACAACAATATGAACTAACTAGTACCCTCAGAGCTCCCAGGGACCCAACCACCAACCAAAGAGTACACATGGTGGGACTCATGGCTCCAGCAGCATGTGTATAGCAGAGGATAGCCTAGTTGATCATCAATGGGAGGAGAGACCCTTGACCCTGTGAAGGTTCTATGTCCCAGTGTAGGGGAATGCCGGGCCAAGAAGTAGGAGAGGGTGGGTTGGTGAGCAGGGGGAGGGGAGAGGGAACAGGGCTTTTTTTTTTCCCCAGAGGGGAAACTGGGAGAGGAGATATCATTTGAAATGTAAATAAATAAAATATCTAATAAAAAAAGAAAATGTTCAAGGAACAATACTAGTTCTCTTTTTTAAGAGGATGAATGTTTGGTTTCTCACTGTGCTAAAAAGCTACTGTTTCACTGTAAAAACAGTAGCAGACAATGCAGTACATGGTAAACCCTTTTCTGTACTTCACTGGTATTTCCAGTGGGAAGGTACATTAAGTCTTTTGACCTAAATTATGTAAGACTCACATTGTAATCCTGGAATATCAGATTGTTATAACCACTGGAAAGGAACTTGCTACATAGATCAGGCTGACCTTGAACTCACACATATCCATCTTCTGAGACTTTGGATTCGAGGTGGTATGTCACTATATCTAGGCTTCTAACCACTTTTCAGTATAGGTAATTTCATGAATTCTGAACACCAGAACCTAGCCCCTAGTCTAAACCCCTAACCTAGGATATATAGTGTTTATCTGAACCCATTAGGAAGTTTACAGATTTCCTTCATTTGAGAGTAGTTTCTTTTCCATCAGTATTGCGAAAAGTTATTTCAAGTCTTCTATCTACCACTAATTTAAAACAACCATGCTAGAGCAAATCATTTTGCATTGTTTTCTTTGGGGAGTACCAATTTTAGCTCTCAATGGATTTCATATTTACGTCTTCGATGTCTTCACTCATTAGTTCATTCAGCTCTGAAGGGTCACTGTTATCTTGATCAGCCAACCGTTTTCATAACAGGATTTGTCAACGAGCCCCATGTTTTCTGTAAGTGCTTCACTGACTTCAGTTACTGCTCGTGACAGAGGATAATACACTGGAAACTTTCATGTTCTCCAAAATATAAAACTCCATCTAACTGCAGAGCAGGTTAATGTGTAGCTCCCCAGGAACACAGCAGGGAGTACACCAGGGCAATGTGCAGGCTACATACAGGCTGTGGCCCAAAAGTTCCTCACCACACCTAGCACCATGATCCAGGGGTTCCAAGGTCCCAAATTCTCTAAAGATTTAAAAATAGAAGGAATTCTTACACCTATATCCACAAAGCCAGCATAACTAATAACATGGAAAGATAAGGCCAGAACAACAAAAACAAATATACACCAATATCTTTTATGAACAGACATGAAATTCTTAACAAAATACTAGTGAGTAAGCACTAGTAATTAAAAATATTATTCACAATGTTTCAAGATTTTATCCCAAGGATATAAGATTGGTTAAAGACACACAAATAATTTAATTATGAAATACCATATCAACAGGACTAATGACAAAGAAACCTAAGTCCCTCTCAATTGAAACAGAAAAAGAGTTCAAGGGCATTCAGCATCCTTTTATGATAGCAATGCTAAAAGCCATGCTGGCAAAGTGCATATTTCAACATAATGACCATCTATACTAAGCGAACGACTAGCATTATATCGAATGGGGGAGTGCTGAAAGTTGTTCTCTTTTCCTCCTTTTTAAAATTAATTTATTTTTTACATTCCATATTCCATTCCCTACCACCACCCCATCTACCCTCTGACTGTTCCACATCCCATACCTCCCCCCAACCCCCTGTCTCCAAGTGGATGTCCCCACCACCTACCCTACCTGATCTCTAAACTCCCTGGGTCCTCCTGAATGAACACAGACCAAGAAGTCCTCTGCTGTATGTGTGTTGGGGCCTCATATCAGCTGGTGTATGCTGTCTGTTTGGTGGCCCATTGTTTGAGAGATCTTGGGAGTACAGGTTAATTGAGACTGCTGGTCCTTCTTCAGGATTGCCCTTCTCCTCAGCTTCTTTCAGCCTTTCCCTAAATTAACCACAGGGGTCATCAGCTTCTCTCCATTGGTTGGGTGCAAATATCTGCATCTGACTCTTTTAGCTGCTTGATGGGTCTTCCGGAGGGCAGTCATGATAGATCCCTTTTTGTGAGTGCTCCATAGCCTCTAATAGTGTCAGTCCTTGGGACCTCCCCTTGAGCTGGATCCCACTTTGGGCTTGTTTCCTGAGGCTCCTGTCCGTTTCTATCCCCACAGTTCTTTCAGACAGGAACAATTATGAGTCAGAGTTGTGACTGTGGGATGGTAACTCCATCCCTCACTTGATGCCCTGTCTTCCTGCTGGAGGTGGGCTCTACAAGTTGCCTCTCCGTACTGTTGGGCATTTCATCTAAGGTCCCTCCCTTTGAGTCCTGAGAGTCTCTCACTTTCCAGGTCTCTGGTGCATTCTGGAGGGTCCCCCAACCTTTTATTTCCTGAGGTTGCCTGTTTCCATTCTTTCTGCTGGCCTGCAGGGCTTCAGTCCTTTTCCCTCACCCAATAACAGATCAGGTTCCCCTCTCCCTGCCACTGGCCCTATCCAGTCCACTTTCCCTCCCAGGTCCCCCCTCCCTCTCCACTTGTGATTGCTTTCTTCTCCCTCCCAAGTGGAACTGAGGCATCCTCACTTGGGCCCTTCAGCTTGTTAACCTTTTTGAGTTCTGTGGACTGTATGTTGGGGGTTTTTTTTTGTTTTTTTTTTTGTTTGTTTTGTTTTTGCTAATATCCACTTATTAGTGAGTACATACCATGCATGTCCTTTTGGGTCTGAGTTAGCTCACTCAGGATGATATTTTCTAGTTCTATCCGTTTGCCTGCAAAACTCAGGATGACCTCATTCTTAGTAGCTGAGCAGTATTCCATTGTGTAAATGAACCACAGTTTCTGTATCCATTCTTCTGTCATGGGACATCTAGGTTGTTTCTAGCTTCTGGCTATCACAAATAAGGCCACTATGAACATAGTGGAGCATGTGCCCCTGTGGCATGGTGGGGCATCTCACAGGTATCTTTCCAAGTGTGGCACAGCTGGGTCTTCAGGTAGATCTATTTCCAATTTTCTGAGGCACCTCCTGATTGATTTCCAGAGTAGTTGTACCAGTGTGCAATCCCACCAGCAATGGAGGAGTGTTCCTCTTTCTCCACATCCTTGCCAACATGTGTTGTCACCTGAGGTTTTGATCTTAGCCATTCTGACTTGTGTAAGGTGGGATCTCAGGGTAATTTTGATTTACATTTCTCTGATCACTAAGGACTTTGAACATTCCTTTAGGTGCTTCTCAAACTTTCAAGATTCTTCAGTTGTGAACTCTCAGTTTAGCTCTATACCCCATTTTTTGATTGGATTGTTTGGTTTTTTGGTGATTAGCTCCTTGAGTTCTTTATATATTTTGGATATTACCCCTCTATCAGATGTGGGATTAGTGAAGATTTTTTTCTAGTCTGTAGGTTGCTGATTTGTCTTATTGACTATGTCCTTTGCCTTACAGAAGCTTTCCAGTTTTATAAGGCCCCATTTATCAATTCTTGATGTTAAAGCATGAGCTATTGGAGTTCTGTTCAGAAAATTTCCCCCTGTGCCAATGAGTTCAAGGCTCTTTCCCACTTTCTTTTCTATTAGATTCAGTGTATCTGGTTTTAGATTGAGGTCCTTGATCCACATGGACTTGAGGTTTGTACAAGGTGACAAATATGGGTCTATTTTCATTGTTCTACACACCGACGCCAGTTAGACCAGCACCATTTATTGAAGGTGCTTTCTTTTTTCCATTGTATATTTTTGGCATCTTTGTCAAAGATCAAGTGTCCCTAAATGTGTGGTTTTATTTATGGGTCTTCAATTCTATTCCACTGATCAACATGTCTGTCTCTGTACCAATACTATGCAGTTTTTATCACTATTGCTTTGTAGTAAAGCTTGAGGTCAGGGATGGTGATTTGTCAAGCTGTTCTTTTATTGTTAAGAATTGTTTTGGCTATTCTGGGCTTTTTGCCTTTACAGATGAATTTGAGAATTGCTCTTTCCATATCTTTGAAGAATTGTCTCAGGATTTTGATAGGGATGGCATGGAATTTATAGATTGTCTGTGATAGGATGGCCATTTATGCTATGTTAATTCTGTCAATCCATGAGCATGGGAGATCTCTCCATTTCCTGAGATCTTCTTCAATTTCTTTCTTGAGAGATTTGAAGTTATTATCATACAGGTTTTTCACTTGTTTGGTTAGAGTTACTCCAAGATATTTTATATTATTTGTGGCTATTGTGAAGGGAGTTGTTTCTCTGATTTCTTTCTCAGCCTGTTTATCTTTTGTATAAAGGAAGGCTACTGATTTATTTGAGTTAGTTTTATATCCGGCCACTTTGCTGAAGTTGTTTATCAGCTGGGGAAGTTCTCTGGTAGAATTTTTGGGGTCGCTTATGTGTACTATCATATCATCTGCAAATAGTGATATCTTTATTTCTTCTTTACCAATTTGTATCCCCTTCATCTCTTTTTGTTGTCTTATTGTTCTAGCTAACACTTTGAGTACAACATTATATTGAATGGGGGAATGTTGAAAGTTGTTCTCTTTAAAATCTGGAATATGATAAAGATACCCACTTTCACCACTGTTGTCAACATAGTGCTGGAAATCTTAGGCAGAGCAATCACTAAATAGCATCTAAATTGAAAAAGTCAGATTTTTAGTGTTTGCTAAAGACATGATCTCATAGGTAGGAAACCACAGAAAGTCCATAAAACTTATTAGACCTAAAAAACAAACTCAGCAAAAAATATTTTAGAGTATAAAACCAACCTACAAAGTGTGGAGAGCCCTGGACTGTGCCCTGAGATTCCACTCCTTGCTGGAGTGCTAGAGTGATAAACAACTCCTTATTTGACTGTGCTTGTTGTCCTGGTTTGCTTCCGCATTTGGCATCCTATCTGCACATTCCACGTGGCCTTGTGTGATAGGCTTGGCATAGAGCATTTAAGGGCCTGGGGTGTTGCCCTCGGGGTCAGAAGATTGTTCAAGGTTCTGAATAAACTGCCTAAAGAAGAGCTCTCGGGTCTCGTCTTCCTTGCTGATTGAGGTGGAAGCGACAAAGCATACTACTAATAAAGGAATAACTAATAGGGAATGAGCTGAAACAAATATGTAGCACTATTCACAATAGCCAAGATATACTGCATTGGTATATTGTAGCTATCCATCAACTAATGAGTGAATGAAGAATGTATATACATAAAAGCCATAAAAGCCATAAAAGTAAAATAGCATAATTTATAACCATATGGGTGGAACTGCAAGTCATTATCTAAACTGAAGTAAGCCAGGTACAAAATAAGTATTCCATGACCTTACCAAGTGTGAAATCTAAAAAGTTGATGTCATAGAACTTAAGATTAGAATAGTAGCCTAGGTGAAAGAAAGGGCAGAGAAAAAAAAAAGTTAGGAAGGGCAAATCCATGGATACAAAATTACAGCAAAATAAAATCAAGAAGTTTTGTTGTGCTGTTGCACAGCAGGGTTAGCTATAGATAATAATAGTTTTCTGTATATTTCAAGTAATCCATTGCCTTAACTGCTTGTGCCACCTCATCAGAACATTCACATGCATGTCAAAAATTAGAAAGATTGTGAACGTTTTTACAATGAGGAATTGGTAACTATTTGAGGGAAAAATATGCTTAAGCTGATTTAAGCATTTTACAATATACACATGTATCAAAATATTACATGGTACCTTATAAATATGAATTATATAAATTATTTTATAAATTATATAAAATATAATTTTATACTTTCAAAATTAACTAGAATTAGTTTAATTTATATTAGAGGAAAAGATGAATTAGCCATGTAGTCCAAAAATAATCATGCATCATCTTAAAATTAGATGGGATGGGACTAGTTACCAAAATACAGTACTTATTGACTCACCTATTAATTATAACTAAACTAACTAAACAGACAGTCCATTGTACAGTGTGGGAAATGAGACATGAAAGTGTTTTAAGATTTTCTTGCTTAGGCAGGGACACAATGAGGCAACTATAGCTATAACTGATTCACCCCTTTTAGGAAATGGTTAACTTAATTACTCCTTCTTGCTGTTCCATATATTTTGGATTACTCTAACTCTATTGCAAGCCTTTTAAAACACCAACTTTTCAAGAACCATTTGTTATTTGTCGCCCTGTCTCAAGCATAAAAGACTAGTTAATGTTTATGTAAATATGTAATATTTATGTAAAGTTCAACACAAAACTAAATTTTAATAACTCCTGCAAAGTATTTCATGAAATTACATTAAGAATTCTTTGGAAGTCATAATACTTGGTGTTCTGCTCTAAAATAGAAATCTTCCTATTCTTTGCCTTATTGATAATTACATAAAAATAAACATATATATGATTTTATATTCCATAGTCTTAAATTTCCACTAAAACTGAAGGGGAAACCTAATTTCCTAGACTATCTAAATGTGTCTACAATTTTTAAATTAAATATACTACCTTAGGTACCCCTTTCAGAAAGTCTCTAAAATTAGAAAGGTAAAGCATAGATGACTTGATTTATTAGTATATCATACTAAGTAATGTTATAGATTTAAATCAGTTTTCAATCTTGAGCCAAACATCATTCAATCCAGAATTCCTATTCTGTAGTATATTCTCCATTGTGATGAGTTGTAGAATTACTGTTATGTCCAACCTCTATTTCTTTTTAAATTAGCATGCAAGGTATTATCATGGAATGTTTGAACAAAGTATGTTTTAGTGATTCTCCTTTCTCCTGGTCCTCACTATATTTTCCCAAAATTTCAGACCATTACCATCCTCTTGAATATCAACCCCTTTCCTTACAAATGGAGTCAGCTCTATTACTGGCAGATACATAAATCTTTGATCCTTGGTATTCCACAAAGTGATCAAATCATATTTTATTGATAAAAACTTTTACTGAGGGGATGTTAAATTTCATGAAGCTTAATAATTGTTATGAAGTTTCTTGACTGGATGTTTATCCTGCATGAGATTCCTTGAGAGAATTTATTATAGGTCAGCTGGTTTTGCCTTTCAAAAATGATCTATAAGAACAACCATTTTACCTTTAAAATTGCTTGACAGGCAACATTTTAGTCTTATTTTGAAATACCAAATTATATTATATTAATATTACATTATATTAATTTCATATCAGCTGGAAGAAAATTCACCCTATCAGTTTTCATACAATACCTTCAGTTATAGAAATCTATATCTCCCTTACAAAAATTATAGGTAGACACACACACATGCATATACACACGAACCCTCATGATGGCACACACACGTTGGGATTTCATTCAGCCACAAAGAGTGAAATGACTTCATATTCTCAAAAATGAAATGACTGGATCATATTAAATGAAATAAGCCTAACTTAGACAAATATTTTATGTTTTCTCTCATTTCATGGATCATATGTTCTATATGTATCCATGAAATGAGATATATGTATACAATTGACGTGAAAGCAGTAATAAAGCTGTCTTGGGGAAAGGCACGAGTGGGATGGGGAGAAGTAGAAAGGGGAAATATGGGAGTGAAAATGGCTAAATGCTTGAAAGAAAGTGTCTATGAATCTTATTATTTATTATTATTAAGGGAATATAAGCCAATAAACAGAGGTACAAAATGAATATTAGGGAGAGAAAACTCCAAATTCTTTCTACAATGCTGCCATTCTCAGCTCTTGAATATATTTTACTATTTAGTCTTCAAATATACTACATAATTTCACAAAATACACGTATTCAAAGATATTGAAAAGCCATTGGGTTTTCTGTACATTTCTGGCAGCATGTGTATAGTAGAGGATTGCAAAGTCGATCATCAATAGGAGGAGAGGACCTAGGCCTTGTGAAGGTTTTGTGCCCCAGTGTAGGGGAATGCCAGGGCCAATAAGTGGGAGAGGGTGGGGGGACAGGCATGGGGAGGGGGGAGGCAACAGGGGTTTGTTCTTGTTGTTTTTGTTTGTTTGTTTGTTTGTTTGTTTTTTGGAGGGGAAACTGGGAAAGGGAAATTTCACATGTAAATAAAGAAAATATCTAATAATAAAAAAATACAATATTACAATTTTTGGAGTTGTTTGGATATTTTGATAATTTCTCTAGGCAATAGCAATTCATGTTAATATTTCTTATCAACAAAGAAATCAATAATGTTGTGAAGCTGGAGTTATCACCTAGCTTTTGATTTGTGAGGCCCTACCCATTTGTATGTCACAGGAATAATCTGAACAATTTATAGAGAATAATTTTCAATAACATTCAACAGTGTTAAAAAAAACAGTAAGTTGCTCAATTGGATTGCATATTAATTAAGGAGTTATATATACCATCAACTTGATAATCATTTCACAAGGAAAATTTGTTAACACCTTAACAATATCACATACTTTCTTCCTACATGGATCAGCACTTACCTATTTAACATGAAGTATTTGGAAATGTGTTATTCTGTCTCCGATGAGTGTGCTGCATGAGGAGTTCAATTTTAAGAGTTGAAACTGTCATCAGTGAAGACTTCTTTAAGCATTTTGAATGCTGCTGCTGAAATCTCATCACTGAATACAATATCAGTACTTTTATGACCATTTTACTGCAATCCCAGACAGCCAAGGCTGTTCATATCTTACTGTGTGGGTCCTTGGCATGAGTCAATATTGCTAACTAAGCCACATTGGACTTTCAGCTCTTGTAGTTTTCAGATACATTTGGAGATCTACCACATCTGTCCAGGTCTGAGTCCTAGCTTTTTTTCTGCATCACATTTTATATTTTTAAGTTTGAGGCTCATTTGAACTTGGAGTTAAAGAGGTGATAAAAATGAATTAAACAGTGCTTAGAGGTAAATACATTCTTTACAGGCATAATATATAATGGCATAACTGAAACAATTTCACTACAAAAACATATTAAGTTGGTTTCCTCATGGGTTGAATGAAGAAGGAGAAGGATGTGGGGATTCAGCCAAAGATCTAATATGCACACTTGCTCTTGAGAGTGTTCAGTCTCGATGGGAGGTAGTGGCGCATGTCTTTAATCCCAGCACTTGGGAGGCAGAGGTAGGCGGATTTCTGAGTTAGAGGCCAGCCTGGTCTACAGAGTGATTACCAGGACAGCCAGGGCTACACAAAGAAACCCTGTCTCCAAAAACCAACTTAATATGTTTTTGTAGTCCAACCCCTCCCAAAAAAAACCAAAACAAACAAAACAAAAAAAGTGTTCAGCTTCATTTTTATATTTCAAAGCCATTTTCATTCTTGAGAAAATCATATAAAGTCAAGAATACCCTTTTAAGTGCCCTCCCTACATTACTTCCAACTTTGTTAATGCCATTTGTTATCCTCAAGCCTATTTATTTGCTATATTTCCCCAAATAATAAAGGTTCATCAACTTCTAATACCATCTTCTGTTAAGGATGTGCTCTCCCAAGTGTATAAAAAGCTATATATGCCAGGGAGGTTCTGCAGAATGTTCTCCACTGAACTATGAGTAGATTTGGAGGTTCAAATGCTGTTTCCTGCCTGTCTTCTTATACTACACCTTACTATTTGTTTACACTTTGAAATGTGCACGCACACACACAAGTCATACACACACACACACACACACACACACACACACGCAGTCATAGACACACACACAAGTCATACATACACACACACGCAGTCATACACACACACACAGTCATACACACACACGCAGTCATACACACATACACACACACACACACACACACACACAC
>JADRCD010056153.1:0-11427 GCA_019843815.1 Montemys delectorum | reverse complement strand
CCCCCCCAGCCCCCAGAAATGCAGGAAGACCAGCCAGCCTGGCACACAATGAGGACGGAGGGTGTGGTGAAAGTGAATCAGCGTGCCACATGCTTTGGCTTGTTTGATATGTTTGGGGCATTACTGAAATAAACCCAAGGCTGTTCTTTATGATGCTAAGAATCCTTGACTTAAAATCTAACCTCCCAACACAGTTTTAAGTGTCCAATAGATACAGGCAAACTGTTGTACAGCAGATTTTTAAAACTCCCTATCTATTGAGGAATATTTCCCCTCCTCCCTCAGCCACTGATAAGTACTGTTCTCTTTGCTTCTCAGATTCTCATGATGTTTGCTAGTCCCTTTAAGTGAGTCCTGTGGTTGGCTTATCTCCGGTAGCGTGATGTCTCCCAGGCTCATCCATGTGGTCACTTGTAAGAGTTTCTTCCGTTTTAAAGATTCAGTAATATTCTAGTCTATGGATGTGCCAGCATCAGAGGGCACATCAGAGGGAGACAGAACAGACCACTCTGGCACAGTGGCATCTCTGTGTGGCAGGAGCTGTTTGACAAGACTGGAAACCCTTCTCCATGTGGGCTACATGTAACAGAGAGCGCGTGTGCTGTATAAGTGATATATAAAAGGCCATTGGCCCTTTGGGCAGCATTTTTTTTGTTTTTGTTTTTGAGGGTATACCTTTCCTCCAATTTGTTAGCCTTCACTCATTCTTGAAGCACCTTTTTCCTTACTAAGAAACTGTATTTTATCTTACCACGTGATTTAGGTAACATGTTTTGGCCTGAGCCACAAGAGCCAAGAAATCTCAGTGGATCCTGCCTACCTCAACTCTACCAGTTCATAACACCTGTGTTCAGTCCTTCTGAAATGAGCCCCTTGAGCTTGGGCTTAGGTTCCTGGAACTGTTATGTACACTCCACCCCCTACATCCCCACTGAAGCCAGTGTGACTCATATTTTCTTTGAGTGGTGGCTAAAAACATCCTGATAGGAACAGTGGATAATCTGATTGGATTTTCTGTGTTCAGAATCACACAGTTAAGTATCAGAGCCACGAGCTCCAGCTGATTTTTGTATCTGGTCCCCTTCCACTTCTTGCTTGGAGGTCTTGGGTGGCTTGTTGACCAGTTCTCCCAGGACAGCTTCTATCCACTCTGTTCATTTTGCATCAAAGAGGAGTTTCTGCAGAGGTTCAAGCACTTTATTCTGTCCTTCTACAGCTCAGAGTGGGAGCAGCTGGCACCATGGGCCAGGCACCATCAAGACAGATGGCTGCCTGACTGGAGACTCCCCATCTAGAGGCAGTCCTGTTTAAGGAGTTCTTCCTCCTCCTTCCTGCTGTGCTCCCTTTGGTTTGGTCTCCTGGTGTTTCTTTCATGAAGGCCATTTAAGTTGTTTGGGGAGCTTTAGTGAAGCTGTAAGGCTGTGTGAGATATATCAGTTCTGAGATGGCTTTGTTTCTGGGAATTCTCTGGCCAGGTTGGAAGTCTACGGGTCGGTCTGTATTGTTTGGTTTTTTTTTTTTTTTTTTTTTTTTTCCTCTCGAGACAGGGTTTCTCTGTTTAGCCCTGGCTGTCCTGGAACTCACTCTGTAGACCAGGCTGGCCTCGAACTCAGAAATCCGCCTGCCTCTGCCTCCCAAGTGCTGGGATTAAAGGCGTGCGCCACCACCATTCAGTCGGTCTGTACTGTGTGGCTAAGTGACTCACAGTGATGGTCTGCATGATGCTTGTGGGGTTTGTGGCAGTCAATTGTTGCAGTAAATCACTAACCCCAATAAGCTTGTGCAAAAACCGTACAACTCAGTTACAAATCTTTATAAGCTGCACACCTGGATTGAGCAGATTTACCCCTACACCACTCTGTCCCACAGTTATGAGATCCCTTGCTACTTGCTGCTTCTCTGGGCTATGTGGTTCTGCTCCATCTCCCTTCCACCACCTCTTTCTCTGTCTCTCTTGTCCCTACTCTTTCCCACTCTCTAAAACCTCCAGCCCTACCTTTCCCTTCCACTGCCCAATCACGGGCCCTAGCCTTTATTTGACCAGTTAAAATGAGGAGAAGGTTCACATGAAATCACCTGAGTATGTGATTCACAGCTTATCAGGGGCGGCCCCTTTTGAGGAAGCAGAATTAACATCAAAATACAAACAGCACCAGGGCAATCCACAACATTGCCTCAACAACACGTAGTACATATCATACAGCATACAGTATTAAGCCATTCCCTGCCACTTGCTCACAGATGGCATACGTTTTGTTGGCGACTTTAGCCCTGTGTGTGACTCCATCCTAGCCTCATCCCCAGCCTCCACTGAGCTGCACCAGTTTCTACTGCCACTAAGCGCCTTGTGTGCAGTACAGGTTGGTCTCGTCTTAACCAGGTCCACATGCAGCAAAAGCATCACCTGTTTCAGCCTTTCCCAGCGCTGCCCAGCACAGGACAGGCACAGATTCACCCAACGCTCGTGTTTGCTGCTATACAGGTAGGCTGGGTTTCTTACCTGCTGGAATCATCCCACATACTACTTGAGAGAAGTCCACCTTCTGTTTGTAAGCCTGCCTTGTACTGTCTCGGTATATAAGTTGTTAGGTTTGGCAAACTATCCTTGGCCTTTGGGTCTTGCATCATATGCCTCATTTATCTTTCACTGGGGAGAGGGTTGACCCTGACTTTTCAGATTCTATTAGCTTATAATCCATGGCTTATTGTGGAGACCAATTCCTATAGCATTTAAGTTTAAGGTTGTTTTTGTTTTTTTTTTTTAAGATTTACTTATTATATCTAAGTACACTGTAGCTGTCTTCAGACACACCAGAAGAGGGTGTCAGATCTCATTACTGATGGTTGTGAGCCGCCATGTGGTTGCTGGAATTTGGACTCGGGACCTTCGGAAGAGGAGTTGGTGCTCCTAACTGCTGAGCTAGCTCACCAGCCCTAAGTTTAAGTTTTATATAATTGAAAGAAGATGTGTACTTAATGAGAAGTCAGATTCTGAATTTGCTTCGTCTTTGATGTGGTGCACTGGCAGTTTAGACTGGAGAATTTATTATTTATTTATTTATTTATTAACAGGCATCAGTTGATTGTGAAGTGTCTTCTGAAGGAAAGTCATGAGACTAGGGTGGCATAGGCAAGTGTCCCTCCTCCTGAGGCTCTTCAAGGAGGTACAACCACTAAGCCAACACACAGTTGCCTGGTTTTCCCTGGGGGAGAGTCTGCATCATGGATTTGCCAGAATAGGTTTTGTTCTGGTTGTGTTAGAGTTACAACAAAGGGCCATCAAGGCAAAGACCTAATTTTCCAGTTGGGCAGGCCAATATCTGGCTAAAAGGCCATCTATCAAGAAGGCAGGACCACTCCTAGGAAAGTGAGCTCACTTTAAGCCATGCCAAAAAGACAGGTGGAATAACTATCCCTATATTAAGATACTGTATTTTCCCTTCCCAGAATTCTTGCCTGTCTTCCCCACCACAGGCTTGCAGTACCACCACTTCATATGTCTGCTTTCTTCTTCTTCTTCTTCTTCTTCTTCTTCTTCTTCTTCTTCTTCTTCTTCTTCTTCTTCTTCTTCTTCTTCTTCTTCTTCTTCTTCTCCTTCTCCTTCTCCTTCTCCTTCTCCTTCTCCTTCTCCTTCTCCTTCTCCTTCTCCTCCTCCTCCTCCTCTCCTCCTCCTTCTTAAGACAAGCTCTCACTGTGTAGCCTTAGCTGACCTGAAACTCACTATGTCCACCAGGGTGCCCTCAAACTCACAATGATCAGCCTGCTGTAAGACTCTGTTGAGCCTTAGCTTACTGGAGACCCCCTGAGTGAACCACATGGAGCCTGATCTATGAAAAAAGCAAGAGGATTTTTATTGTTCCAGTGCACTGGGGCTGTCCCAGACCCTAAGGAGAGGAGGCGACCCTGCACAGCTTGTTCAGTGAGCTTTTATACAATTTTCAGGGCAGCAGCCATTAGACACAATGTGATTGGCAAAACAGTGTGACTTTAAACTGATTGGTCTTCAGGGAATGAAGTGGCAAGGACTTCCCTTGTCTGAAGGTGGTGGTTAGGACAAGCAATACAGGAATGTGATGATTCAGCAATCAAAATAACCAGCAGGAAGGAAGGGCCAGAAGCCTTGGCTAAAGTTGGCTTTGTTGATAACTAGCCCAGCTCCCACAGGTCATCTACACTGATTAGCAATGGGTAAACTATCCCAGTGATTGAAGAGGTCAGCTCAGGGCATTTGGAAAATTCCACCAGACCCCTCCCCTCCTGGAAGAGAAAGGTCATAAAGCACTTAGGCACCCTTCCCCTCTGCAAGGGAGAGGCTTAATTACATTCCTCAGACCACTAGGAAGGTGGACCCACCATCACCATAGGCCACCTGCAGATGGGGGAGGCCCAGAGCACATAGACACATTCACAGGGGACAAAGGAATCCTTGCCACCTCATTCCCTGAAGACCAATCAGTTTAAAAGTCACACTGTTAGCCTAGCAGTAGTGGTGCACGCCTTTAATCCCAGCACTTGGGAGGCAGAGTCAGGCAGATTTCGGAGTTCGAGGCCAGCCTGGTCTACAGAGTCAGTTCCAGGACAGCCAGGGCTACACAGAAAAACCCTGTCTCAAAAAACAAAACAAAACAAAACAAAACAAAACAAAACAAAAGTCACACTGTTCTGCTAGTCCCATTGTACGTAACAGCTGCTGCTCTGAAAAGTGTGTAAAAGCTTTCCGAACGAGCTGTACATTGTCACCACTTCTCCTTCAGGTGTAAGATGACCCCAACATGTTGGAACAATAAATTTCTCTTGCTTTTTGCATCAATTCCCAGCTGTGTGTTGTTCACTTAGGAAGTCCCCGGTAAGCTAAGGCTCACCAGAGTCTTACATGATGACTGGGTGACCTACCCCAAAGATCATGAGGTAAAGTAGCCCAGTGACCATGGTGTAACCTAGCCTGGTGACTGATCTACTCTCCTTGAGGTGAACTTTTCTCATTCATTGAAATTTGTGAAAATGCTCCCCCACCCTTCAGTAACTCTATCCTGGCGCCAGGTGGTGCTATAAGCAGTCAGGAGTAATGTACATAATAATTTGCATTCCTCAGTTTCTTTTTGTAATTTCTATTGTTGTATTAGAAAAGACTCTGAAAGAATGAATAAATAATTATACAGATGCAGAGCTTTCTCTGTAAATACCCCCTTGACTTTGTTCCTCTTATCAGTGTCCTTCCACCCTGCCTCTTACCTGTGACTGAACCTGTGAGTGGTTCAACTACATAGAACAGCAGATGACTCTGTGATGGGGACTCTGTAGCCATGAAAATGACAATTGTAAAGAGTTTTATGAAGATACCAGAGAATTCTGGTGCAGTGCTAAATGTAAAAGTGAGCCAGGGTGCCCATTCCTCAGGTTGATGGATGGGGCTACAAATCATTTCTGTCTTTTTCTTTTCAGTTTTCTAGATGCACAGAAATTTTCTAAAAGGACAATTCAAGTGGCTTTCAGGACCTGTTTCCTGAGAGTCCCAGCTGTACTGTCCTTCTGGCCACCAAGAGCACTGACTTTCTCTCCTACAACCTGAGAGTCACACCTGGCTGTGGTGTGTGTTTGCCATCGCATGTTTCTCTACTTTTGAAATAGTACTTTATTTTAGGTTTTTTTTTTTTTTTTTTTTTTTTTTTTTTTTTAGGCTGGGGGGGAGGGTAGAATTTACAGCATCAGCGAGAGCTCCATAGTTCTCTTCTTGTGAGCTCAGATTAAAGGCTCACATGTTGGATTGGTGGATTGTACATCAGTCTCTTTTTAACACTTGGCACAGAGAAAGGGAACCACCAGGATCTGGGAGCCAGGCAGAGGCTGTGGCCTTGGTGATGCTAGATATTGGCACATCTAGAATAACAAGACTTGGGTCTCTTCTCCAAAGGCAGGTCAGGAGGACTTTGTACCTTGCATTATTCTGGGTTCCTGCCTGTGACATGGCAATGTCTGCTCAACCAACTAAGCATGCTCAGAGGGTACACTGGTCCTTCCAGCCCCCAGTAGAGCTGGCTGGTATTGTAGCAGCTTCTGGGCTACAGTTTGATCTACTAACTAGCCACCAAAGCCTGGCTGGTATAGAAACTTCACCATCATAGCAGCTGTCCAAAGCCTCCACTGCAGGGGTCTTCCTAATGGTGCTCCCACATCTGGCTGCCATGGATGAACTGGCCCCTGTGACCATAACTGCCTTTTTAATTCATTGTTTGACCTTCATCCAAGGGTGTCTTGGACTCTAGAGCATTCCTCAACAGCTGGCATCAGCTACATTCATTCTTTATACATGCTATTTGTTTAATGATAGCCAGAGACACATTAAGAGCAGAAGCTCTTCAATTACTCCTCTTTGGTAGTGACAGACATCATCTGTTTCTTGCATGATGCACATTCCACTGGGTGCCTTAGCTGATGTGTTATAATTACACCCTTTGAGAGCAAGAAAATATGAGTAGACAGTTTCTGAGAAAGAGGTCTCACTTATCTCCCTTACTGAATCCCCTTACAGCTGAGAGAGGTCAATAAACTTCTTATCTTAGTTATACTTCCACTCGGGAAGATGTTAATAAATTGAGAATGGATGTCACCTGTGCTTTGGCCTCTCTGTGTCCATGTTGGGGGTATGTTGATTGTCTAGAGCACACCTGGGCCATGTGTTACCAAGTTGTCTGGCTTATTAAATTGGATTCCGTGCATGGGATATGCTGATCTGCATGGTCAAAGGTGCTGTGATCTGTTGGCTGCCTTCCTATCTCTAAGACCTAATACAAAGACTCCTCTTTTTCCTTGTCTAACTGCTTCTTCCTTATCTGCGGAGTGAAACTATGAGATGACTCTTGGGAGGAGACCTGGGAGGGGATTTGTGAAAATTAAGCAAAATAATATATGCAAGCTAATAAGCAGAGCAGAATCTGGAGCACATTAGTCATGATTTTATTCTAGCGTTGGCACAATGAGTACTATCATCTGTTTGTCTCTTATCCAGAAAGTGACTGACATGGGCAGCTGTTTTCTGCATTGAGGAGTATCTTGATTGAATTGAGTTCTTAGGATGAAATGCCATTTAGCATTCATTTGATGAGTGGGTGTTACATTCAGGGCTTATCAGAGAGTTCTTGAGAGCAGTACAATCCTGAGGGTTTCTGTGTTTCAGTCACAGGGTCACACAGGTGCCCAGAGAGGATGGAGCTTGTATTACCCACCACCAGAAGCAGGTAGAGGACAGAATTCATAGTTCCTAAGACCCATGTGGCTGCATCAGGCATAGTCCAAACCCCAGCAGTCTCTAGGGAACAGAGAATGTGGGTTATGGTTTCTATTTCTCTAATTATATCTGTTCTATTGTCTGTTTTCCAAAAGATTTCATGGATACAGTTTATTCTTGACTCAAGTCCATTTCTTTTGTTACCTTATAAAGTGACAATGTTGGAGGTTTTTGCATTTAGAAGGCTACTGATCACAGGCTTCCTGCTCCTTGACACTTTGGGCTGGCTGATGCAGAAGACTATCCTGTTGTCCTAAATGTGAGGAAATGGCTCACATCCAGGAGACTGGTTTGTCCCCAGACAGGGCCCAATGTGCCTCATTGCTTGCTTTTTATTGGAGCATAGCACTGGACCTTTGAGGATTCTTCATCCCTGTTCAAACATAGGTAAAATATCAGCAGGTGTTGGGGTTGTCTGAGTTGGCTGATTTCAGGAACGTCACTGTGACCAAGGCTCAGGGAACATCTCCTAGCAGCCATCTCTAATATCATTGTAGCTGTGTTCCATCATGCCAGGTTTGTATTTCACAAGGAGCAGAAAGTTTCCATCCTTTCTCCTCATTTCTGTCTTCTTTTGATTTTACTTTAAGACTGGCAAGATGCTGTGTGTGCATGTGACATGGGTACCTGGCAGCATTTGGACTTTTCCTTCTCACTCCCATGTTCAGATTTATAATTCAGAAACTCAGATGGCATTTGGAAGCTGCTGCTGGTAGATCATGCCTGTAATACTTAGCGTGCTTACTCCAGTTCTATCCAATCTATGCTAACCAGAGAGCCCAGGGCCCCACATTTCCTATTCAGAGATGGAGGGGAATCTTTGTAGCTTGGTATGCCTCTTGTCTGCATATCTTTGTGCTTGATCTGTGCTGCTGTGTATGCTGGCTCTGCCATTGTGTTTGGTTCTCAGAGATGAGCCTTTAAACCTATAAAATTAACAAATTTAAACAAAATTTCATTTTATTGATATATTTCTACAGACAGTAATTAGAGAGTGGAATTTAGGAAAGAAATCCTTGGAGGAAGCCCCCAGTGTCCCTTGTGGGACACTGACTGGTAAGAAACCCACAAACCCTACATCCCCAGCCTTGGCTTCAGCCTCCACAGTCACATATCTACAACAGAGAAAGCTCCCAGGCCAAGATATACTTCACTTAGTTTGTGAACATGTGTATGGAGGCCACATATGTGGCACATATATGTGGAGGTCATAATATAACTTGTGGGAGTTGGTTCTTCCCCACCATGTGGGTCCTGGGCATTGAACTCAGGAACTCAAGTTAGGCAGAAAAGCATTTTCCCACTGGCCATTCATTTAGATTTTTTTCTTTTTAATCCATACCTCAGACTAATAAGATCATTTATCATCTCAAAGGTATTGATGAACATGTGTGTGGTATAAGTGCTTCTTCACTGCTTTCTAATATTTTTATGTGCATGCATATGCTTATGTAAGTACCCATGAAGGACAGAGGTCAATCTTGGGTGTCTTTGTTTACTTTTCTCTACCTTATTTGTTTCAGATAGGGTCTCTCAATGAACCAAAAAATTCACCAGCTGACCCAATGGGTTGGCCAGTGGGCAATGGGATGCTCTTGTCTCTGCCTCCCAGTGTTGGGACTGTGTGTGTGTGTGTGTATGTGTGTGTGTGTGTGTGTGTGTGCTACCATGCCCAATGTGAGACTGGCAGCTGTGGCTCTGATCTGAGGTCCTTCTGCTTGTGCCGCAAGCATGTTACCAGTGACCATCTCCCAACCCTTGGTCTCTGCTTTTAAATGCAAATAATTTAAACCCCTAAATAGTCCCTTTGAGTCAAGAAAATGCCCCACCTACTTACTCGACAAGCCCCTAAGTAGTGCCTAACTCAAGAGGAGACACACCTATGGTTCCCTTTATCCAATTTCATTTCACTTCCATTTTCATGAAAACTGTAAAAATTGAGAAAATAGGGACACCTCATAAAAATACCAAGGAGCAAGGAATGTCCATTAAGCCTAAAGACAGAGCTTCATGCCCCAGCCCGCGGGGCGAGTAATTAACCAGGGTCCGAAGGGGACGAAGCCTGAAAGAAAAATGGGCAAGAGAGAGGAACGAGGCCAAGCAAAAACGGTTGTCAAAGCCCGACTTTACTTCAGAAGGGCAGGGCAATTATACTTGCAGAGCAAGGAAGCCTTAAGAGGAAGTGGGGCGGGGGTGTACACCTGGCTTCACACCTGGCCAGAGCAGAAGCGTTGACAAAACATTTTATGGTTTTTCTGAGAACACTCCATGGTTCCTCTGAGAATAGACTGTTACTCAGATAAGGTCAAATTCTCAGGGACAACAGGGACACTCTGACCCTGACATCTCCCCCCTCACTGTAACATAAGGAGGGAACAGTAACATCTTAGCCTGCCCGGACGGTATCCTGGAGTGGACCAAGAAGGATTTTAGGACGCTCCAAATGTTAACTGTCCCTAGGGCTCCGATCAAGCCACTCCTTGCCGGGGGAGAAGGTGATCGAGGGGCCAGGAAGGGGGACAGTCCTACCTTCTTGTCCGTGCAATGGGAACCTGAGCCCTGGACAAGGGAACGTAGGCCTCACTTCTCCATCCGTGCAATGGGAACCTGTGCCCTGGATAGAGAGCGGTGAGGTTTTTGGGAGGCATCAGAAAAGGGACCAACACCGGCCAAGATCATCCTTGTGCAATGGGATCCTGTGCCCAGTCAGGGGACCGGCCTTTGGTGTCGATCAAGATTAAATTTTTGATCCACTCAAGGAGTTCCGTATTAAGGGCGGCACTCCAAGGTGTCTTTAGGGAAAGAGTAGGGCAATATCAATTTTTAATTATTTCCGCCCCGGAAGGCGTGAAGCCAGGGAACACTGAATGAGGGGCATGTGGGGGGAGGAAGGAGTCTAGAAAAATTCAGCCTATTGCTGGGTTCCATCTCTCCAGCTTCGGCGTCTTCTTGGGCTGCCGTGTTTTCGATCTCCATAGACGAAAGCTGATGATAGTGAACCGCAACAGGCCCACTCACAGCCGAATCTATCTGTTTTTTGATAAAAGAGGTTAATCTAGAAAATACCCAAGGGCCAAAGGATAAGAGTAAAAGAAGCCCAACAAGGGGTCCCAGGATTGAGGGTAATAAGGTAGAAAGCCAGGGGGATGTAGAGAACCAGCCTTTATACCAGCTCTCATCTTTCTCTCTTTGTCTCTGCCTCTCCTCCAGATTCTTTTTAATTTTATCCAAACTGTTTTGAACTAATCCTGTTGAATCTTTGAAAAAACAGCATTCTTCTTTAAGTGCTGCACAAAGTCCTCCCTCCTTGAGAAAAAGGAGGTCTAGTCCTCTTCTATTTTGAAGGGTTACTTCAGCCAAGGAGGCGACAGAGTCCTTTAAATGTTGTAACCCTAGCTGAAGTTCCTGAATATCTTTATCAATAGTTTTAGATAGGTCACTATAGTGTTGGTTGGAGGTGACCAGTGAGGCAATGCCCGTCCCTGCTCCCACTGCCCCCACTCCCAGCACTATAGCCAGGGTAAGAGCAGAAACAGGCTCACGACGGGTTCTGGGGGAATCTATCAAGGAGGATGGAAGGAGATCAGAGGGTGGGCGCAAGATAAGCCTAGGGAGAAGGCGTATTAGAACACAACAATCCCGATTTCCTAAAAAATTTTTTGAAAAAATATGGGTGGTCAAACCCGTGGAACAAATAAACCAAGTATCAGCAGGGGCGGCATAATATATAAAAGAACTATTAACAATATATGAAACATTACAAATGGCAATTAAGCTAGAGGGGGGAAGCATAGAAGGTCCTAAAAGGCAGGTGCCTATACCCGAAACTTGGCTTAAGGAGAGGCCCTGGGCCCCAGGCTCGGGGGGCCCATCTAAGAGCGGATGAATCATTAGTTATTGAAATATTACCAAAGATGGCTATTCCTTCATAAAAGGGGGGCAAGGAGGAAAAGCATATCCAACATTCTATATAATCAGAACTTTGAAGGGCTCTCGCTGAGGCATTGGCTATGGCTAAAATAATCTCTGAAGAGGGAGTTAAAGGCGGGGGCAAGGTAGGTTGAAAAAGGGTGGTGTGGTATAAGGAATGATTTAAGGCCTTAGGTGACTTGGTAATTGAGTGTGATCCAGAGGACTCTCGA
>JADRCD010056143.1:0-13574 GCA_019843815.1 Montemys delectorum | reverse complement strand
CCCCCCACCCACCCCCGTAGCCTTCAATTGCCCAGGCTTCTCAGCTGGGAGTAGGACCTCACGACCTTCTTCCAGTCCATGCTGCAGTGCTGACGGCCTTGTCTTATGGAAGCAAGCACAGTTGCTGCGAGTTTATGAGTGCAGCAGCCCTGAACAGTGTCAGGCCCAGCAGGCACTCTTCTTTCTCCCCATCCTTCCCTACCTGGGACTCTTCAACAATCTTTCTGTTCCCTCTTCCTTGTTATTCTATGAGTGTTGTCGGGAGGGGGTGCGATTTAGATGGTCCAGTTATGGATAAGCACGCCATGCACAGTCACTTATTCTCTACCTTTTAGCTAAAGATGAATCTTTGTGTTAACTTTGATTCACTATATAAAAAAAGCTTCCTTTATTAAGGCTGTGTTATAAAATACAAAGATGTGTTAAGAATATAGTTTAATAGTATGTCTATTTAGCAAAATGTTAAGTATACTTCCTCTCTTAGAGCTCATAAACTACTTGGCCATAGACCCTTGGCCATGTTTACAGCACCAGACATGAGTGTTCACCTGTGGAGTGGTTGGGTACTCTCAGGACAGTTATGTCACTTTTGCAACCACAGGAGTATCTTTTTAGGCTGATTCTTGCACCTGCAGAACTCATGCTGTGTAAGACTTCTTTTCGCAAGCAGCCTGCTCTGTGCCTGTTAGTACTGTGAAAGCTAGCCTGCAGGGAGTAAGCTGCTAGTGCTAGGTCACCACCAGCTTGATCCTTGACCTGTCCCAAGGACAGGAAGGAGTTATAATAAACTGTCTTAAGCAGTTACATTGTATCTAACCACGCCGGAAATTGTCTAGTGTCTTATATATAATGTCTAAGAATCATCTAAAATATATGTACAGAGATTTAAGGCAATGTGGTTAAGACTACAAAGACAAATAATGCTATGGAATTGGTTACATAGGGGGTCCAGATAATAGAATTATTTTACAGTGGTTAAAAGTGCTAAGCATGTATGATCAATGTGCTTAAGGCCCGGGAATTCTCAATGGAGAGGAATTACAAAAAAGAAACATAGAGTAAAAAACAGGTAAAACTTTTGTAATTACAATTGCTGGTAATGCTTTTAATTATAAGTTAGGCCTCTCATTAGTGAAAATCAGTGTCCCCCAAGACCAATGAGATGAAATTATCTAGCATGAAGTATGCAGAAATAGCACAGATAAGAAAAGCTGAGACGGTAGGATGCAGGGCAAAGGTTAGACAAGGGGGAGGTCTTACCGCTATGCCATTGAACTTTCAAGGGATTTGAGAAAATGAGGGAAAAATTTAAATTAATGGTTCCTGAAATTTTTCTAAAATGTCTAACGATACAAAACCTAAGTGGGTAAAGTACAAAAAACAGTTTCTATGCCAGTAAGGTTGTTAGCTATCAAAAGTGAATGAGAAAAAATAGTTTTTCTTCAAGGGAGCAACATGTAGAGCAAAAGGTAATATTACAATAGAAAAAATTGATATGGGAAATATTGAATAAAATAATAATTGGAGGTAATGGAATCATGTGCTCAAAATGCTGAAACCAAGTAAGTACCACAAAACAAGACTATGTTCCAAGAATAAAAGTAAAATTAAAATTATTTTTAGTTTGAGGCATCATTGAGATGGCTCAGTAGGTAAACTCATTAAAAATACCTCCTTAAAAAAAAAAGAGGCATCAAATTTTAGGGAAATAATTTTATCCATAAGTAGGATGTGTGCAAATAAAATTTAATTGTAGTTTCAATAGCTTTTAACTGGATTTTTATTTTCTCATTTTTTCTTTTAAAAATATAATTAATATATACTTAATTTAATCATTCATTTATTTATTTATTTTACATTCCAGATTTCATTCCCCTCCCGCTCCACCTTTTGACTCTTCCACTGTCCCATACCTCCTCCCGCTCTATCTCCATGAGGATATCACTGTCCCATACCTCCTCCCACTCTATCTCCATGAGGATAGCTCCGCAACCCCGACCCTCCACTCCACCATACCTTTCCACTCCCTGGGGCCTCCAGACTCTTGAGGGTTAGGAGCATCTTCTCTGACTGAGCCCTGCCCCTCTGCTGGATGTGTGTTGGGGGCCTCATATCATCAGCTGGTGCATGCTGCCTGGTTGGTGTCTGAGAGATCTAAGGGGTCCAGGTTAATTGAGACTGCTGGTCCTCCTACAGGGTCGCCCTCCTCCTCAGCTTCTTCCAGCCTTTCCCTAATTCAACCACAGGAGTCAGCTGCTTCTGTCCATTGGTTGGGGCAAGCATCTGCATCTGACTCTTTCAGCTGCTTGTTGGGTCTTCCTGAGTGTGGTCATGCTAGGTCCCTTTTTGTGAGCACTCCATAGCCTCAGTCATAGTGTCAGGCCTTGGGACCTCCCCTTGAGCTGGATCCCACTTTGTGCCTGTCTCTGGACCTTCTTTTCCTCAGGCTCCTCACCATTTCCATCCCTGCAGTTCTTTCAGACAGGAGTGTTTCTCTTTCTCCACATTCTCACCAACTTGTGTTGTCACCTGAGGTTTTGATCTTAGCCATTCTAATTGGTGTGAGGTGGAATCTCAGGTCATTTTGGTTTGCATTTCTCTGATTACTAAGGACTTTGAACATTTCTTTAGGTGCTTCTCAGCCATTCGAGATTCTTCTGTTGTGGATTCTGTTTAGTTCTATACCCCATTTTTTGATTGCGTTGTTTGGTTTTTTGGTGGTTAGTTTCATGAGTTCTTTATATATTTTGAATATTAGCCCCCTATCAGATATGGGGTAAGTGAAGTTTTTTCCCAATCTGTAGGTTGCTGATATCATTAATATTTTTAAGATAATAGTTTAATTATATTTATGGGAATTTCATAAATGTATATTATATTTTATACTCTTCTACATAACTCCTCTCAGATCTACCCCCTCTTCCTCCTGCATAGTCACCTCTATTTTTTGTGCCCACTTCTCTTTAGAAGATAGTAGAAAGTGGTAAATGTTCTGGTCCTCTGGCTCCTACTGTCATCCACCTCCTTTTTCCATTATTTCCCCTGAGCCTATGTATAAGGGTTGTTTTGTAAATATATTAATTGGGGTTGGGCACACACTGGTTTGCTTTCTGAATTTTGACTAATAACGGCTTTCATTCATAGTCTCCATCTACTGCAAATGGAAGCTTGTTTTTTTGTTTGTTTGTTTGTTTTCGTTTTGTTTTGTTTTGATGAGGGAGACATGAGAGCTACATTTAACTGTTATTTTAAGGATGACCATTTAGAATGCAGTTAGAGGTTATACTGGTTTAGGAAAGTAACAGTAGTAGATTTTCTTGAAGGTCCGTGATCTCACCAGCCACAAGTAGTTTGTTGCGTTTACAATCCCAGGTGCACACTTACTCCTATTTACTGAGCCTTTGTCAGGTTGGTTGTCTGTTACTTGCACTGTGGTGCTAGTGCTACTGTTGCATTTTCAGAATGGATTGCTCTGCATGCTATTGTGGCTCATAGGCATTACAACTAGATAGAACCACTGCTTGCTTTGTTGCTTGGCAGCTCACATAGCTCCTTCTAGTTCTGAGAGCTAGTTCCCAGGGAATGGGTTTTCATGTCAGATTGTGATTGATTCCCGAAATATTGTGTCTTAAGTGTGTGGTGTCCTCAATATGCTGTTACCTTCCTCTCCTGGAAGGCAACAGAGGGCTACAGCAATAGCGGTACTGTTTGGATGTCTCTTGGACTCTCCTATCAATAGCTCAAAAGAAGTTTTTCCATGTCTGGCATCTAAGGTTTTTGTTGATAGTCTATGGTTTTGCAGTGGAATATTATTACCCCAAAGCTGCTTCAATTAAATTATGTGTGTGTTTGTGTAGACAAACATATAATTGCAATATTAAGTGAGCATAAAATAATGCAGTTCCCATATATGTGCTACTCCTGACCCTAGGCTCTTAGGTCATTGTCATTAGGGTTGCTGGCAGAGAGGGTGGCTATGCAATAGACTGCTTGCATTCATCTCAAAATTTATAACAGGGTTAAAGTAATTCCATCTTTTGTTAATGAGAAATTGAACTCATTTTTATAGAGAAGAATGGACAGAAGCTATCCAAGCTGTAGCCGACCGACTGCAGAGGCAAGAAGAGGAGAGGATGAATTGTAGTCCAACCTCACAGATTGATAATATAGGAGAGGAAGAAATGGATGCATCTACAACCCATCATAAAAGAAAGGTAGATAATAATAATGACTTATTCTCCCAAGTACACTCTTCATATGCTGAGTGCTATGTTTGAGAGAGACATCAGCCAATTGTCATATTGTATGTATAACTTTGTGAACCTAAATAAAATACCTGTTGCTTACAATGGAGTAATTGACTAGCACTTTAGACCAGGATGTTTGTGGGACTTAGGAATGAGTGGTAATTGATGTACTTTGTAGATAACATTTCATCTTGATGGTAACAGCATTTTAGAAACTTGGAAATCTTTGCAACCCTATAGGAAGAACAACAGTATCAACGAACCAGACCCCTGCCCCCTCCAAAGCTCTCAGGGACTAAACCACCAACCAAAGAGCACACATGTAGCAGAGAGTGGCTTTGTTGGGCATCAGTGGGAGGAGAGGCCCTTGGTCCTGTGAAGGCTCTATGCCCCAGTGTAGGGGAATGACAGGGTGGGGAGGTGGGAGTGGGTTTGGGAGCACCCTCATAGGAGCAGGGGGAAGGGGAAATGACGTAGGGGGTTTCCAAAGGGGAAACCGGGAAAGGGGATAACATTTGAAATATAAAGAAAATTTCCAATAAAAGAAAAGAAAAAAGCAAGCAAGCAAGAAAGAAAAACTTCATCCAAACTACAAAACTTCCTTCAGGAGACGGTGTAAGAGATCAGGGCCTTGCTACTTGCTTCTACTTCGTGAAAAATAATTTATATACATGTGTATCACTACAAAGATCACTTGGTTGGTGTAATTCAAACTTGCAAATAAAAGGACTTTACACAAAAAAAAAAAAAAAAAAAAAAAGGAAAAATGGCTCTGTGGTTCCTGACCTGTGTTTCCAACCTTAACGAAAGCTACCTGGAAAGTGAGAAGCCTTGTAAATAATACCTTTTCTGTTAGCTGCTGTTCCTGAGCCAATGAGGAAGGAAAACATAACCTTTTTTCCTCAGAGCTCTAGATTAATGTATAATTTTATAGGAATTGTAAATAATATTTTATATTACTATAAAGTTTTAAAATAACTTCCTTATGTAACATAACTAAGTCTAAGGGATTGAGTATTTGAAAATTCTTACATATAAGAAAGAATTGCCAGAAGCTATCCAGTCTGTAACTTGATAATTGATAGTAGATTAAAACATCATTTACATGTGTATATATTTGCTGTTTATTTTGTAAATTATATTCAGGTAGGAGATAAAAACAAATGCTCAAAGTATTATCAACAATGTTTTGTGAGTTTTGTTTAATGAATTAATTTTGCAATGCTGGCTGGAATTTTGAATTAAGGAGTATGTAAATGCGCCTATGCCACCAAATTCCACCACTTGGTGTTAGTATAGTGATCAGAATGCCTTTCAAGTTAAATTGCCTGGGTTCAAATCCTTTCTCTTTTTATTAATCATTTTATTTATTTACATTTCAGATGCTGTCCTCTCAAACCACCACCCTATCTGCCCTTTCCCCCTTCCCTTTTGCCTCTATGAGGGTGCTCCTCAACCTACACACCCACTCCAGCCTCACTGCTCTAGCATTCCCTTACACTGGGGCATAGAGCCTCCACAAGACCAAGCCCCCACCCCATTGATGTCAGATAAGGCCATCCTCTGCCACATATGTAGCTGGAGTCATGGCTCTCCCTCCATGTATACTCTGGTTGGTGGTTTAGTCCTTGGGAGCTCTTTGGAGTCTGATCGGTTGGTCCTTAACATCTGACATTTTAAAACTGTTAGTGGAATTAAATATGTCTAGTTATCTATTACTTTGCTAAATGACTGTATCTGTAACTTTTCTACATATGAGCAGCTATATGCCTGAATTTTAGTTGAATTAATAAGTATACATTACTTCTCTCTTTTTGACATTTATTTTTTCCTTTGAACTACATGTGTTAAGATGTTATAATTTGACATTTGGATAAATTATCAAAATTCTTGGCAAAGGATATTAAAATTTAATGTAGGCATTCATTTATGAAATATTTAAAGTTTTATAAGTATGTACACAAAGAGCAATTATCTGTAGTTTTATTGCAATATCTTTGTCTGGTTTTAATATCAGAGTGATTCTGGCCTCATAATGTGACTTGAACAATATTTCTCCCATTTCAGTTTTCAGGAAGAGCTTGTGTAGAATTGGTACCTTTTTTCTTGAAATGTTGTTGACTTTTCCTTTTGTAAAAATGTAATATAAATTCAGTTCTTACACGGGGCTGTTCAACTTACTTGTTACTTCTTCAGTGAGCTTTTGTAGTTTGAGATGTAGGGGATTTGCTCATTTCATCGCAGTGTCCCTTACTGCCGTAGAGCTGGTTGTTCTCTTATGGTCTCTCTAGTACCTGTAGGTTCTGTACTGATGTCATCTTTCTCAGTTCATGTTGATAAGTTTTATCTTTGTGTTTATTTTCCTGACCAGTTTACCTGGATGTTTACAGGTTTTTTTGTTTGTTTGTTTGTTTGGGTTAGTTTTACCCCTTTCTCCTATTTTTTCAAAAACGTTTTTTTAGTTATATTTAAAACTGAGTGTGTTTTTGAATATCATTTTTTCTGAGGTAGCACTTCTTAAAAGCAAGAAAACCTGAGAACTTGAAAATATTTTACTTTTAAAAAAATTCCTGTCACTTAACTAATAGTATAACTGATAGAGAAATTCTAGGTTCAAAATAATTTCTACGAACTCTGAAAATTACATAAATTATTTTTGGTTTCCCAGATTGCTGAAGAGACAGTCAATGGAAGTATGTGGATTTTTTCTCATTGGAAATTGGTCTAGAAATTGGTAGGAAGAGTATCAAGTGTATGGTGTAAGTTTATACAAGCAAGTAATAAATGTATCAACTATTTCATCATGACTTTCTAATTTATATTTTTCAGACAATGAATGATTTTGACTATTTGAAACTACTAGGTAAAGGCACGTTTGGGAAAGTTATTTTGGTTCGAGAGAAAGCAAGTGGAAAATACTATGCTATGAAGATCCTGAAGAAAGAAGTCATTATTGCAAAGGTAACTGATTGTAAAAGCAAGTGACTTAATTTTTCTGTAGTATGAACCTGCATTCATTTTTGTAAGTGGTGGTTTAGGGATTTCATGAAGTAATCAAAGTATTGATTGTAAACTGTCAATTTTAAGGTTTTTAGTATAGTATTATGTAAATTATGGCAAAACTGTGTTAATCTCTTGAGGAAATATTTTCATTGTAAATTTAGAGGACTTTTTAAACTATACATTTGTGATCCACATCACTAGCTACATTAGTGTGCATTTCACTATATTTTCATAGTGTATATGTGCCATATTTTCATTATCTGTTCATCAGTTGAAGGACATGTAGGCTGTTTCCATTTCTGGGCTTTTACGCATAGAGCAGAAAATGAACATGGCTGAGTAGTGTCTGTGGCACGGACTGTTGAGGTGTCTGTGGCACGGACTGTTGAGGTGTCTGTGGCACGGACTGTTGAGCCCTTTGTGCACAGCCAGGAAGTGGTGTATATGGGTCATATGGTAGGTTAGGTAAGTTTGAGCTTTTTGAGGACCCTCCCATAATGATTCCCAGCGTGGCTGTGTTTACAGTCCCAGCAGCGGTGAGTGTCTCTGTCCTCGTGTCCCTGCAGCGCTATTAGCTGTTGGTTTGTTCTTCTTTGTCATTTTGATTGGGGTTACATGAAATCTCAAAACTGTTTTGACTTGTATTTCCCTAATTGATAGAGACTGGGAAAATAGCTTAACATTTTTGACCTATCTTAGACACTTTTTGTCTTATTTTTGAGAACTCTTTTTTTAGATTTCAGGTCCATTTTTCTTTTGAATGGATCATTTGTTTTTGGAGAGCTTGATTTTTATTTCTTTGTATATTCTAGTTATTAATCCTCTGTCGGATGTATAGCTAGCAAAGATTCCAATTTTGTGGCTCCCTTAACCTGGTTGATTGTTTCTTTTCTTTTTTTTTTTTTATTAGATATTTTCTTTATTTACATTTCAAATGTTATCCCCTTTCCTGGTTTCCCCTCTGAAAATCCTCTATCCCCTCCCCACTCCCCCTGCTTACCAACCCACCCTCTCCCACTTCCTGACCCTGGCATTCCCCTACACTGGGGCATAGAACCTTCCTAGGACTAAGGGCCTATCCTCCCATTGATGATCGACTAGGCCATCCTCTGCTACACGTGCAGCTAGAGCCATGAGTCCCACCGTGTGTGCTCTTTAGTTGGTGGTTGAGTCCCTGGGAGCTCTGAGGGTACTAGTTAGTTCATATTGTTGTTCGTCCTAAGGGGCTGCAAGCCCTTCAGCTCCTTGGGTGGTTGATTGTTTCTTTAGCTATGCAGCAGCTTTTCTATTTTATGAACTCCCAGTTATCAATTGCTGCTTTTAATTCTTGGACACAAGAAGTCATATTCAGGAAGGCCTTTCCTGTACCTGTATCTACATTTGGCCAGTTTCATTGTTTAAGATTTCATATTTAAGTTTGTGAACCATTTGGAGATAATTTTTGTACTAGTTGCAATCTTCTGCATATGGACATCCAGTTTCCCCAGCAACATTTCATGCAGATTCGTTATTTTCTAGAACATGTATTTGTCATCTTTGCCAAATATTAAATTACTGAAATTATACATATTCATTTGTTTGGGTTTTAAATCCTGTTCCAAGGATCTTTGTGTCTGTCTTTGTGCCAGTAGCATACTGTTTGTAGATATTTGACTTTCCTTGAGGCCGCTGTGAATGAGGGTGTATCCATGACCTCTTTCTCTGTATCTTTGTTGGTGGTGTACAGAAAAGCAGCTGATTTGTACAAGTTGATTCTTTATCCTTCTTTCTTCATTGCTGAACTTGTTTATTATTTCTAGAAGGTTTCTGGTAGAATTTTTTGGAATTTCTTATATAGTATTATGCTGTGTACAAAAGGAATGCATTTGACTTTTTTTTCTAATTTGGATCTTTACTTTTCTTCTCTTGCTTTATTGCTCCAGCTAATACTTCAAGCATAGTGTTGAGAAAGAGTGGGGCAAATTCATATCTCAAGGTCATTCCTGTCCTTAGTGTAGTGGCCTAAGTTTGTCTCCATTTAGGACATTATTGACTGTGGGTTTCTTATTTATAGCTCTTGTAGTCAGGGTTACTATTGCTATGATGAAGCACCATGGCCAAAGTACAGACTAGGGGGAAGAACAGAATCAGGGACTTCATAGTCCATCCATGAGCGAGATCAGGACAGGAACTCACGTAAGACAAACCTGGAGTCAAGAGCTGATGTACAGGCCATGAAGGATGGCTGCTTTATTGGCTTTTCCACTTGCTTTCTTTTAGACCCCAGTACTATATATTGTCAAAGAATGGCCCCACCCACAGTGGGCTGTGCCCTCCCACATCAATCACTAATTGAGAAAGTGCTCTACAGGCTTGCCAACTGCCTGATCTTAGGGAAGCATTTTCACAATCCTCTCAATCAGAAGTTAGATGACTAACTTCTGTCAGGTTGACACAAAACAAAGTCAGGACAATCACTTTTTTCATTATGTTGAAGTATATTACCTCTAGTCCTATTTGTCTAGGACCTTTATTATGAAGGCTATTTTTTTCTAGGACCTTCATTATGCAGGCTTGTTGGGTTTTATCAGAGGCCTTTTCTGCATCTTTCGAGATAATCGTGTATGTGTTTTTGTCCTTAAGTACATGTATGAAATTTTTAAATTTTCTTTCTTTTTCTTTTTTTAAAATTGGTGTTTTTAGACAAGATATCTCTGTGTTAGCCTTGGCTGTCCTGCAACTCACTTTATAGACCTTGAACTCAGAGATTTACCTCAGGAGTCCTGGGATTAAAGGAGTCCCCATGTCTATTGACTATATTTATTGTGTGTGCAAGCATCCCTATATCTCAAAGGCAATTTGGTAATAGTTGATAATCTTCTTGACTTTTAAGTCTGTATTTGGTTTGTAAATATATTATTGAGCATTTTTAAAATCTATTCATTATGCCAGACAGTGGTGGCGCACGCCTTTAATCCCAGCGCTTGGGAGGCAGAGGCAGGTGGATTTCTGAGTTTGAGGCCAGCCTGGTCTACAGAGTGAGTCCAGGACAGCCAGGGCTATACAGAGAAACCCTGTCTCAAACAAACAAACAAAATCTATTCATTAGTGATGCCTAGTATTAGGGGTGGGTTTTATGTTTGTTTGTTTGTTTTTCATTGTGTCTTTGCCTGCTTTTGATACTAGAGTCATACTGGTCACGTACAAGAAGCTTGGAGTGTTCCTTCTGTTTGTATGTGTTTTAATAGTTTAAGAAGGATTGACTATAGATCTTTGAAAGTAGACGTGTATAGTAGAATTCTGCTGTAAGTGAATCTGGGGCTAGACCTCTTTAGTGGAAAGCCTTTTTATTACGTACAGCTTCGCTCTCCTTGTGGTGGGCCTGGCTGAGGTGGTTTCCTTTTGCTTTAATTGTGGTGCTTTGGCTGAATCTAGGAACTCATCGGTTTCTTTTAGGTTTTTCAACTTAATGAGATGCAGTTTTTAAAAATATTCCCTTATCTTATTAAATTCTTTGGTATCTCTTATAATGTTTTCCTGTTCATTTTTGATTCTATTAATTTGGATTTCCTTCCTTCCTTCCATCCTTCCGGTTAGTTGGACCAGAGGTCTGTCTCATTTTTTTTTTTTTTTTAAATCTTAACCAGTTTTTAGATTCATTGATTCTTTGTATTATATTACTTCTATTTTTAAGTTTCTGCTCTATTTTTTTCCCCTTACTTCTTAATGTCTACTCGGTTTTGATTTGGTTTGGTTTGGGTTTTCTAAATTATTGAGTTGTATCCTTAAGTAATTGTTTTCTGAGCTCTGACTTTTTAATGTTGACCCTTTGGGCTGTCCATTTCTCTGACAGGGTTGGTTTTAGAGGTGTTGTGTTGTATTTTCACTTTCTTTTAGGTCCATTGAAATATTTTTTTCTTCCTTGATTTTTTCTTATTAGATCCTTTTATCATTCAGTAATTGGCTGTTTAACCTCTGAGTTTGTGTACTAGAGATTTGTTTGGTATCAATTTTAAATTTTATTATATAATGCCACACAAGATATTTGGAGTCATTTCAGTTTTTCTGATTTTGTAAATATTTGTTTGGTACATCAGTGTGTAGTCTATTTTAGAGAACCTTCTGTGTGCTACTGAGTAGAATGCATTTTCTTGGTGTTTATGTATATTTTATAGATATTTGTTAAATCCATTTCATGTAAAATGCCATTTAAATATGATGGGTTTTTTTGTTGTTGTTTGTCTAGCTGACCTGTCTGTTGCAGAAAATAAAGTACTATTAATGGGTTGATAATCTGAGTGTTTAAATTCATTAGTACATGTTTTATAAACTTGGGTGCATTGGAGTTTGATGCCTGTCTGTTTAGGGTAGTGATGCCTTCTTGGTTAGCTGTCCCCTTCATCACAATGACGTGCCCTTCTTATCTCTTCTGATTAATTTAAATTTGAGGTATATTTTGTTGGATATTAGCATAGTGATACTTAATTTCTTGGTCCTGTTGATTGAAGTTCTTTTGTCCATTCTTTTACTCTAAGGCAAGCCTTAACTTTAAATCTAAAATGTGTTTCTTGTAGACAACAGATTGATAGATTTTCTTTCTTGACACATTCAGCCAGCTTGTATCAATAACTGGATAAGTGAGGTCATTGTTACTTAATGTTATTATTGACGTGTGTGTGTGTGTGTGTGTGTGTGTGTGTGTGTGTGTGTGTGAGAGAGAGAGAGAGAGAGAGAGAGAGAGAGAGAGAGAGAGATTATAGTCATTATGTTGTTAAGTTTTGGTGTTGTTATTTGTAGTCTCAGTGATACTTTGTTTAACAATTATTATGATGGAGTATTGTTTGCAGTTTTGTGGCTATGCTTATTTCTCAGTTCTGCTCTAGAATTTTCTTCTTTTATTTTGTTTAGGTTTTGTTTGTTGAATATAGTTTTTTAGGTTGTTCATATTATGGAAAGTTTTTGCTTCCCCTTCAATCATGGTGATATCTTTGCTGGGTACATTATTTTAGATTTGCTGTCATAGTCTTTTGGGACTTGGAATGCATTATTCCATGATCTTCTGGTTTTCAAAGCTGCCACTGAAAATTATCTGCTACTAAGATGGATTTTCCTTTGTATGTGACTTTTTCCCTCATCCCTTGCAGCTTTCAATACACTTTCTTTGTTTCATAAAATGACTAGGATTTTAGCTATGACGTGCTGTGTGAATTCTATTTTCTGATCTCATCTGTTTGTTCTTCTGTGTCTGTCTTGCATTTGTATTACTATGTCTTTCCTTAGTTTCATGAAATGTTTGTTAAAGATCTAGTATCATTTATCTGGGACTCTTCGCTCTTATTTATCACTATAATTAGAAGGTTTGGTCTTTTCATGGCATGCTACATTTCCTGTATGCTCCTTTTCTGTATTTTTCAAATTTTTTTGTATCCTTTGTGTATTTGGTCCAATTTCTCTACTTCATCTTTGTGGCCTGATAGTTTATCTTGTACTTGATCTATTCTACATGTAAGGTCTTCCTTTTGAGTTTTCTAGATGGGTTACTGGGTTTTTCTAGTTCATCTTTATTTCACCTTGAGTCCTCTTCAATGTTTCTTTTTATTGAGTTTCATTTAAAAAGTTTGGATTGTTTTCATCATTTCTACCAGCCTTCTATTTGTGTTTCCCTGGGCATCACTCATGCATTTATTATCTTTTAAGTGTTTTCTCTTTAAATTCATTGAGCTACTTTTTTGTGTCTTCTGCAAGTTCCTTAAAATATTTAAATAAGTCCATGACTGTTCTTTTTTCTTTTTCTTTTTCTTTTTTTTAGATAATTTCTTTATTTACATGTAAATTTTACCTTTCCCAGGTTCCCCTCCAAAAAACAAACAAACAAACAAACAAAAACAACAAGAACAAACTTCTTTTGCCTCCCCCCTCCCCATGCCTGCCACCCCACCCTCTCCCACTTATTGGCCCTGGCATTCCCCTACACTGGGGCACAGAACCTTCACAGGGCCGAGGTCCTTTCCTCCTACTGATGATCAAATTTGCAGTCCTCTACTATACACATGCTGCCAGAACATTCAGTCCCACCCTGTATAGTCCTTGATTGGTGGTTGGGTCCCTGGGAGCTCTGAGGGTACTAGTTAGTAATTCTTGTTCGTCCTAAGGGGCTGCAAACCCTTCAGCTCCATAGAACCTTTCTCTAACTCCTTCATTGGGGACAGTGTACTCAGTTCAATGAATGGCTGTGAGCCTCTACCTCTGTATTAGTCAGGTATTGTCAGAGCCTCTCAGGAGATAGCTATATGCTTGTCCTTCCTTCAGTCTCTGCTCCATAGTTAATCTCTGCCACTCTTTCTG
>JADRCD010056080.1:0-11771 GCA_019843815.1 Montemys delectorum | reverse complement strand
CCCCCCCCATGTGTACTCTTTGGTTGGAGTTTTAGTCCCTGGGAGCTCTGAGGAATACACAAAGTACAATCCATAGACCATGAGAAACTCAAGAAGAAGGAAGACCAAAGTGTGGATACTTCATTCCTTCTTAAAAGGGGGAACAAAATACCCATGGAAGGATTTTCAGAGACAAACTATGGAGCAGAGACTGAAGGAAGGACAATACAGAGACTGCTCCACCTGGGAATCCTTCCCATATTCAATCATCAAATCCAGACACTATTGTGAATATCAGCAAGTGCTAGCTGACAGGAGCCTGATATAGCTGTCTCCAGATAGGCTCTGACAGTATCCGACTAATACAGAAGTAGAGGCTCACAGCCATCCATTGGACTGAGTACAGGGTCCCCAATGAACAGCTCTTAAAAATAGTCAGAAATGGGGTTTTGAATAATATAATTCCATATTCATCAAGAGACTGAATAAGCTCTGCATCAGGCATGGTTGCACTATTTATCTATTGTTACATAGCAAAGCACACAAACACATTATCTAGGAATGGTGGCTAATACCTGTAATTCCAATATTCAGAGACTGAATCAAGAAAATTGGTATAAGTTTTGAGGCCAGTCATGGCTGCATGGTGGATTAACCTGGACTACTGTGTGAGACTAAAAAAGAAAAATAAAATACAGAAAAACAAATAAGTGAACCAAAGTTTACCAGCTTACAATAGCAGACACTTACTATCTTCTAGTTTCTCTAGGTAAGGAGAATGGCGTGGTTTAGGTAGACGCCTCCCAAGGTTGCATCAGGAATGTAAATGGTACTGTAATCTCATCTAAGCCAAAGACTTGACTGAGGCTAAAGAGTCCACTTTTAGGTGTACCAAAAGGGAAAAAAGAAGAAGAGATTACATAGAGGAACACTAGGGGGAAGTTCAGATGAATACTGGAGTGAAGTAGTCACAACCAAGAAATCCCAAAGATGGTAGGAGCCACGAGAAGCTGGGAAATGGTGAGAGATTATTTTCTAGAGCCTTCAGAGGGAGCAGGGCCTTACTTGCCAGTATCTTGATTTTGAGCTCCTCACCTCCAGGACTGTGAGAGAAAACTTTTTTTTTAAATACCTATAATCTGCTGCAGTAGGAAACTAATACAAATATATTTTTTAGTTTCTTGTTTCCTTAGGCTGCTCCACAGGGCTCTTTTCTGACATAGAAATCTTCTTCCTCAATTGAGCAATCCTAGCAAGAAAGGGAATGTAAGAGAACAGCTTTGTGAAAGCCATAGTCCATCATCACCTATCTTGGAAATAAGAGATCATCACTGGTGCTGCTTTTGTTATTTAGAAGCAAGTCAATTAGTGGAGCCCATGTCAAGAAGAGGAATTATATAAGAGTATGATCATTAGGAAGCAAGAATCATTTGGGGTCATTTTAGAAGCTCCCTAAAACAAGGACATTAGGTCCTGATGATGCTTTTGAGATACTCATGCCCTTGTGGGAAATACGAACCTAGAAATGAATAAATAGCCTTCCATGTATTCACTGTAGAAAGCTGAAATTTGTAATTAGACAGGTCTATATTTTAAGCCTTCCTGAGCCTTATCTCCTGAACAGAGCTGAGATAAGATTGTATAACAGATAGAATAGCTTAGAGATAAGCATGTGAGAGCACCTGAATGGTCTCAGATACATAGGGGAGGCACTTTTTAGGGATCATAATGATGGTACTTGTTAGGGTTTACTTAAGTAAGCAATAGTGGGCAGTAAGAGAGTACAATAATACATTTGCAGGTAAAGAGTAAGAAAAGACAGCCACTGAGAATAGATATAAAATCTCTTATTTAATACAGTCGAAAACAAGTTAAGATACCCTAGTTGCAGACAATCCTTAAGGTGTTCACTCATCTAGAAAGCTCAGGCACTAGAGCAGGAGAATTTTTCAAACTATTATAGTATAAATGAAGAGTTTGGGGGAAAATGGTTTGAGGCATAGGAAAGAAATACCTGTGATCTCACTAGTAAATGGAACTGTTGCCTGATTTATCACACACACACAATTGTTTTTAGTTCTCACATCTCCATGTTTGCTTCCTATTCTGTAGGTAAGGAGAGAAACTCCACCTTCTATACCACCATGTTACTCATCATTCCAGTCTTGGTCGCAGTGGCGGTCATAATCCTGCTTTTTTACCTGAAAAGGTAAGCCACCGACCCACCCAGGCAGACTTCACAGTCCCTGATAGCCTTGCTGCTTTACTTGTTATTCCTCATGCCAGTTGCTCTTCGTTTGTATTGTGTTTGCCTAGAATTTTTTTTTATTATTTTTTGCACAATTATCATCATGTGTGACTTTTGCTGAGATTGACAGGCAAGGCATTGGTGTGTTCCTTTTGCAGTAAAGAAAGCATCAAATGAGTTCCCCACAGCACTGCGTGGGCATGGCTACTTGTTGAACATTGCTAAAGATAGACCTGTGTTTTGTTCATTGACTCTTTTCAGTACCTCAGTTATCAGCAGCTAGTTGGTAACTCTTGGAATGAGCTTTTAGAAATAGGGCTTTAAGCACTTAGCAAGACATCTCCTTGGGTAAAGGCACTTACAGAATATGGAACCCATGTAAATACTTTAAGAAATAACCATTTCCACAGCCTTGTCATCTGACCTCTCTTATGTACACAATGGCATGTTCACCCACATGTGTGTCCTGCCCCTCAAACTTCAAGCACAGCTAAAAAAACAAAAAGAAGTTGGGTCTGGGAGTAAAGCTCATTATTAGGATACATAGCATGTTTTGAGTTTCTGGTGCAATATCGAGCACCAACAAAGAAAAAGAAAATAAATGAATTCTATTGCTAGTGAAATAACTTTAGTGGTAATGCAAAGCAGGCTGCTAGTCTATGCTACAGGAAAGAGAATTCTATCATATTATCACTAACATATAGTGCTTATTCTTAAGAGTACTTTTATTAAAGAGCAGGGTGGTGCACACCTGTAATCTGAACACTTGGGAGGTGGCAGCAAGGAGAAGCAAGAGTTTAACTCTGTTTAGCTACACACTGAACTAAAGGCCTCCTTCAGCCCCGTGAGGCTGAGTGTCAAAAAAAGAGAAAGGCTGTTTTATATTCCTTTATATAAGAATCTCTTTACCAGCATAGATATGGTTATTGCTCTTGCTGTAAACACTGAATATTGGAAAGAAACAATTAATCTGGACCCAGAACCAATGTTTTAGCATTATTTCAACATTATATGTTATATATCTACTTATACATCAGCTACTGTTCAAAGTACCAGCCTATGACAGTGCATGGAACATGGTCCCCATCTGTATGTTTAGAGGAGGATAGAGCACATACATAGCAGGAAGTCAGGTTGGCAGGAAGTAGTGGTGGGCAATGATAGAAGACTCATTTCACATTCAGTGGCCAGGGAAGTCCTTTTCAGGAACTTGATCATTTGAAGAGAGATTCACAAAGTAAAGGCACAGGCCATTCAGATATTTGTCCAGACCAAGAAAAAGGAAGAACAAAGGCTCAGATGCTGATATGAGCTTATCATGTGTGGCTGGAAGAGACAGGGTAAAGGAAAGTAGCCAGAGTTGAGGCTGGAGGAGCTGGCAGATAGAACTAGGTAGGCCATGACAAGGAACTGAGATTTTTATCCTAGGCATGATAGGAGGCCTTGGAATGGTCACACAAAGCAGAAGATTTGTGTGCTCTAGTGTACTGTTATGTGTAGGATCATGTCAGTATTAAAGACTTGCTTTACACAAGAATAGAAGCAAATGTGTTAGTTAGAGGGCATCAATGTCTGGCAAGAAGGATGAAAGCAGTGTTTGTATTTTGATTGTTTTCTTGTGAGACAGGGTCTCACTATGTTGCTTTGGGTGGCCCGAGATTCTTTATGTAGATCAGGCTGACCTCTAACTCACAGAGATCCATTTGCCTCTGCCTCTTGAGTGCTGGGATTAAAGACATTCAACACTAGACCCATTGAAGCAATATATACTAGAAGGTTAGCCATGGACAAAGGAAGAAATGGTTAGATAAATGTGGAATCTATTTTGAAAGCCCAAATTAGCAAGACTTGCTGGTAGAAGTATGAGGGAAATGGATAATCCCAGTGTTTGGTCTTCAACAGCTGAGAGTTAGTGACATTTCCTGAGATAGAAGGAACTGCAAGCAGAGCTGCCTATGAGAGAAAGGGGAGGATTTCAGTTGTTACCCCATTGTTAGAGATACCTAGTAAGTATCTTAAATAGATGTATATAGTAGACAACTGTATACATGAACCTGGAGTTTAAGGAAGATCCCAAAGGGAGAGATAATGTGCAGAGTAATGTCTTTGGGCATTAGAATTACTAAAGCAAACACTTAGATGGAAATACAGGAGGAATGAATAGTGGAGTATACCTGGAGATACACCCTAAGAGGTGAAGTACGCCCACAGAAAGATTGCGAGCTGGAGAGGAAAGGGCTGAAGATGTGGCTAGGCAGCAGCTCACTTGTCTGGCATGTGTATCAGTAGAGTTGAAGAAAACATGGGAGAGAAGTAATAAAAGAAAAAAAATTAACAGATTCTGGCTCTGTGAAGTAGTACATGCCGGTAAGCTTAGTACTTGGCAGGTAAAGGCTAAATAGTTCAAGGTCAGCCTTAGCTGCATATCAAGTTTGTGGACATTTTGAGTTACATGAGATGCTGTTTAAACACAAAACAAATAAATCAACCTCCCCGCTCCCCCCAGTGCTGAGCATTGAATCTAAGCCCTTGCGCATGCTATAGGAAAGCACTATGACCACAAAGCCATATCCCTGACCTATTTCTTACTTTATAAAATAGAATCTAAGTTACCTAGACTTTGAACTTGTAACCCTCCTACCTCAAGCTCCTAAGTAACCAAGATTATAGTCTGTGCCTCTAGACTCAGCTAAATATATTTATTATTTTCTAAATTATAAAAACACAAACTTCTTCTCTGCTAAAATTATCACCATTATTTTATTTTATTTTATTTTATTTTATTTAGAGACAGGGTCTCACTATGTAACCGTGGCTGGTCTGGAGCTCACTACATAGACCTGACTAGCCTTGAATTTACAGCGATCCACCTACCTCTGCCTCCTGAGTGCTGGGATTAAAGATGTTGATCCCCATGCCTGGCTTCCATTACTTTTTAAGTGCTACAAGTAATTTAAGTTGGTGCCTCATTTCCATCCAGACTTGGTGCTTTTATGACACTGATTTCCCATGCCATTTAAAGATGTTTTCTACGATTCCTTCGTTATGAACGATAACTTACTAAAAGTGACTTGTGCATTGTGACTTTTTTTCTGAGACAGGATTTATCTATGTAACAGTCCTTGATGTCCTGGAACTTGCTCTGTAGACCAGGCTAGCCCCAAACTCACAGGGATCGGCCTGCCTCTCTGAGTGCTGGGATCAAAGTTGTATACCCCCTGCAGTGTATACTGTGACTTTTTCATGCCTGTTTTAATATAACTGTATTTATGTGAAAGACTCCAAAGCACCAGAAGGTTAGTTCTAAAAAGTATCTCTGTTTTTTTAAAGGCTTAAGATCATTATATTTCCTCCAATTCCTGATCCTGGCAAGATTTTTAAAGAAATGTTTGGAGACCAGAATGATGATACCCTGGTAAGCAGTGCCTCCATGGGAGAATGAAATTGGGCATGAGATTTTGAAAACTGATGGTAAAATACACATACTATGAAATTGACTATTCCAGTCATTTTAAGTAGATAGTTCAGTAACCTTCAATGCATTTTCTATGTTTTACAACCAGTATCAGTATCTACTTCTAGAACTTGTTCACCATCCTTAATGGAAATCGTACCTCACCAAACTCAAACTTCCTGTTCTATCATTCCTTCCTCTTGACAGCCACTATTCTGTATTCTGCTCTGTGTATATGTGTGTCTATTCTAGGTAATATCATATATACGGAATCACGCAAGATTTGCCTTTTTGAGTTTGGCTTGTTTTATTTAACATTCTGTCTTCAAGGTTTATCATATTGCAGCATGAATCAGAGTTCTTCAAATTGGATAGTGTGTGTATATATACACGTTGAAGCCACTGGAAGATGTTGAGAGGATATTCTCCATCTTATTCTTTTTCAAAAATGCTCCTCACTGAAGCTGCAGTGAGGCTGGTGGGCTGCAAGTGATCCCTATGTCTCTGCCCTTCACAGCACTTGGGTTACATGCACCAGCAGCCAGTTTTTTAAATGGATGCTGATATTTCCAACCGATCCTCATATTTACACAGAAAATGGTCAAATCTAATGAGTCACCTCCTTAGGCCAAATTGGTTATTTTAGGCTACACTTGATTTAAAAGATGAAAGAGTTGATTTTTAAAATGTTGGATATCTGGCCAAGCATACCAACTAAGAAATTCTCAGAGCACCCTGTCTGTCTCAGGTCACTGGACTCTATCTATCCTCTTTCTGAGGAATGAGATATTTTATCTAAACACACAGGAGGAAGAGCCTCCATTGGGAAACTAACCTCAGAGATAGGCCTTCAACTTTTAGATAGTTTTTAAAATTAGAAGAGGTAACTATAGATAGAATTAACAGCTAAAATGTACTTTGTTCATACAATTGCATTAGAAAGCTGGACTCTAAGCACATACAGAGAGGACAGACATACTCCAGCTGTTGGTTTCCTGCAGACTCTCATTCTAGATCCTATGACTAGAGTCTTAAGGCATGGGAGCACAATAGCTTGAGGTTTCTGTGATAAATGCATTCACTCTAATGAGATAATGAAGAACATGTATGGAATAAATATTAATAGTACTGTAGATAGCTTAAATTAGTAATAACAGGCATAGGGCACTTCATTTAGAGAAGTGCTGTAGTGTACTAGATAATAGCCTGTGCTCTGGAGTCACAGAGTCTGGATTTCAGATATCCACTGTGTTATTTACTGCCTTTTTGACCTTAGGTCACTTGCTTAGCCTTTCTGTAACTTGGTTTTCCCATTTAGAAAATGATAGGAGGAGTAGCACCTGTCTCATGCTGTTGTTTTGTGGATTAAAATACAGAGCATAATAACATTAAAAACTAGTTAGCATGCCTCACACTTTAGACAGGCTTAATGCATGTTACCAATGAGTAGTGCTTTTGGCAATAATATGCATTTATTGTTGACTCTCATACTAATGAGTGACTCATATTTGGCAGTGATGCTATTCGGCTAGGGACAGGGAGTGGGGAGACTAACAGGCTAACAGAAAAGGGTTCTTGTAGAGTACTTTAATTGAAAGCCAGATCACTTTTGTAGAGAGTGGTAATGCCCAGGCCAGGGTATACTAGGCAGGTAGGTCCAGCAGTCTGTGAGAAAGACTGTATAATGTAGGTAAACTTAGTGTGACAACTAGTGGTCCTTCAACTCTAGTTGAGTCATAGTCAACTGGAATTCTTGCAAGAAGTACAGATTCCTGGACACTGTCTCCAGAAATGATGTCAAGTCAAGGAGTGAATTCTACAAATCTGCATATTTAACAAGAGGGCATAGGTGATTTGTGTCCTGGTAACACTACCTATGTACTATAGCATTCTTTATTTCAACAGCTACTCTTAAGAGATGCTGGAAGCAGTTATTGAATGTCTAGTGTACACCAGAGAGGGCAGTGGGTGCTTGGCTTATGTACCTTACTGAGTTCTCAAAGCAACCCTATAATATAGGTACTTGTGGTGGTTCGAGCTGTAGACCTGATGGAATCTAGAGTCACCTGGAAGACAGGCCTTTGGATGTGCTTGCAGGGATTTATCTCAGTTATATTAATAATGCAAGAAGGCCCATTTTAGTTGTAATTGAGACCATTTCATGTGCAATGGATCCTGGACTGTATAGGGTACAGAAAGCAAGCTAAGCATTAGTAGGCATTCATCTCTGTTTTCTGTTTTTGTGGATGTGAGATGACCAGCTGCTTCAAGCTCCTGTTACCTTGATTTATGTGCTGTGATGGACTGTACCATGAGCTGTGTGCTAAAATAAACCCTTCCTGCTTTAAGATGCCTTTGTCACAAGTATTTTGTCACAACATGGAGAAAACAATTAAAAGAGTGTTGTTAGTATCATTTTCCAGATGAGGAAATAGAGACTCAGTAAGATCTAGAAACTTGGCCTTGGTCACACAGCTAGTTGAGGGTTGAGATTCTAGAACTCCCTTGCCTTTGTTTCTGTGCTTCATTATTTCCTGTATGATAGAGTGTGTGTCCTCAGGTCTTGTATGATGTTGGTTTAACAGTAGATGGTTAGGGTAGAGGAGTTACAAGAAGATGACTTGGGAACATGTTATGAATAGTATGAAGGGAGAAGGTATTGGGTATGAGGAATAATATTCTCCTGCTACGAAGATGGATTAGAGGAAGGAGATACATGCATGGCATCAAACTGAAAGTAGGCCTGGTTTGCAACAGTAGATGTTTTTGTTTGGTCAGTTACTTACTTACAATTTTTCCACTTGGAATAGTAGCAGGGCCTGCACTTTCCTATTCAACCCAGTACCACTATGCTGAAATGCATTGGCCTCAATGTCAGACCATGGTACAATATTTGAGTTTGCTTTTTTTTTTTTTCCAGCAGGATGGAGACTAGCTAAAATACCACAGTCCAACTGTCCAGTGTCTGTGGGCAAATACCAAATTCACATCATATACCAACCAAAGTATTGATAAGTTATGTGGGGATTTGAATAAAAATGGTCCTCATAGGCTTATATATTTGAATACTCAGTGCTCAGATGGTGAAACTGTTTGGGAAAGATTATGAGGTGTGGCCTTGTTGGAAAAGATTTGTCATTGAGGTTTCCTATGCTTGTGGATGAGATATGAGTTCTCAACTACTGCTGCAGTGTCATGCCTGCCTCCCTGTCTCATGCTGTGCTCCCCCACATGATGGTCAATGACTCTAACCATCTGGAACTGTAAGGCTCCTCTAAACTAACTAACTAACTAACTAACTAACTAACTAACTAACTATTTGCAGCATTAGAAAAGTAAATAGAACAGCCTAATGCAATTGTAAAAGGAAATAATATCTAATTCTTAAAAAGTAAATAAGAAAAGGATACTTGTCCTGCAGTATCGGTGGCCCTACATACAGAATAAGTGTTCATTGTCAGAAATGCTTGAGAAAAGAAATCTTTTTTTTTAAAGATTTTGGAATAATACATAGGCTGATCAGACTGGATCTGAAAATCAGAAATCCAAACTTCAAAACTTCTTTATTTTAAAGACAAGTCTCACTATGATGCCCTGACAAGCCTGGAACTCACTAGGTAGATCAGGCTGGCCTTGAAGTCACAGAGATCTAGCTGCCCTGACTCCCAAGTGGCATTTAACATTACACCCAAACAAAATTCAGAACTTCTGAAGTTTCAGATTTTGGCACATTTGAGAATTTGGGTTGTTTTGAATTAGGGGTGTTTAACCTGTATTTTCTTTCTTGACAACTGAGTAAAATATCATAAGCACCTTTGCTCATGTAAATTATACTCTTGGAAATACATAATCTGGGAATAACCTAACCCTGGCACAAGAGTGATTCATGCACCACTTTGTTCTAATATGAAAATCTAGTAACTAATGAGCTACCATCAATTAAGAATTGATTTTATTTTCCAGAACAAAAATATACTATGAGGAAAATAGTATAAGAATTGGTAGATAAATCAAGTGAAATAAACATATAAATAATGATTTATTAAAATAACAGATGAGAACCAAAATTAATGAAATAACAATTTCTCACAAGCAGATGAAATTTTTAAATTTCATAAATGGCTGTCTAAGTGTCAGAAAAGTTTGATAAGACATGTAAAGTGAACAAAGGGGTGTATATCATGTCTAAGGATAGTGAAAACTTAACAGCTTTCAGCTGGAAGGACAATTTACTTATAAAATAAGACAGCTGCAGTCAGACTTTCTATCCACAGTACTTGGATAGGTAATAACATCTCAAATTGATTTTTTTTTGAAAAAGTTAGTTTCAAAGAACAGTATCTCACAAAAAAACCCACTTTTATGAGTACAAAACAAATTATAAATATGTAGTAAATCACAACCTCAAGGTTTAGAAAACTGTACTAAGTACATATATAACAATGAGTAGAAAGAACTGGGTCAGAGGGATTATGGGTAGCTGATCCTCTCTGTCTATCTCCCTGAAATTTCCAAATTGCCTGTAATCAGCATGTATTACCTTTACAATGAAAAAAAGCCATGTACAAATGATTAGCAAGGAGGAAGACTATTGTAATCATCCAGGTCTGGGAGATAATAGAAACTTAGACGTACATGGCAGCAAAGGAGACTGCTAATAAGATCCATTATTAAAGGAATGCACCTTGACTTGGTGACTCTGCGTGGGTGATGAAAGGTGGGATGAAAAGAAAATAACTGTAAATTTCTACTTCTTAGTGGCAGAGTGAATGATGGCAACGCAGATGGCAAAATCAGATCAATTATATTTCTCAGAGACAGGAAAATTGCGGGAGATTTTTCAATTTGCTGTCTAGAGGATAATATGTTGTTTTTGTCCCGATGAGTCAGATAATTCTGTAATTTCGTGAGCGGGGTATACTGAAAAGATGGACCATTGAAAGCATGAGATATTTTCGCCCATAGTGGCTGCAGACCATTAAACAAAATCAGTTCATTCGAACTAAAAGTATAATAAAATAATGCCACACATGAGAAAGGGTAAGGGAACAATTTTCTGTCTGCTTTTAAGCAAATGGATAATCTGCATTTCTTTAAAAAAAAAAAAAACAAGAACACCAACACACATTCTCTGTGTGTTGGGGGATGCTGTGTAGTCAGACAACTTTGGGGAGTTCAGTATTATGTGGGTTCTGGGGATTGAAGACAGATTTCTGGGCTTGAGCAACAAACAAGAGCCATCACCCCCTGAGCCCATCTTACAGACTCCATAATCTGCTTCCTTTACACAGAAGTAGTCCTCACAAGTGATGTACGTGCTAGAAAAAGGCAGCTTTTTCCTTCCAGAATCATTTAGTCACAGAATAGAATATGCACGACCTTAGATGCTGTCTGATGAGACACATGCTGAATTACAAATTTGCAAACTCCTAGATTTTCTTCTAACATCGTCATTAGAGACGGGGACTTTGGGAGCCATCAAGAAGTCTCTAAAGGTAGAGAAGTGACTATAAAACCTGGAGTAGAACCAAGTAGCCCAAAGATGTCATCTTTTAATCCAAAGAAAGAAGCCATGATTTTTAAATACCCATTACTTCCATTGATAATGCTGCTTTAAAAATGTATTTAGATATGAGCACAAATCAATGGTCAATGCAGTTTTTCCTTAAGGTTTCTAGTGTTTGTATGGTGTTGTGTCCATCACTGTAGTAACAGTTTGGCCAACAACGATTCTTCCTGTTGCTTTGCTGTGTGCCTTTTCCATGTGACTGACTGGGCTGCCGGCCACATTCAGGGTGGGGGAGGGGATTGCAGAAGGAGTTGCTACCCTTCTGTAGCTCTGTTTCTTGCATCCATTCAAAAAAGAAGAGCACACTTTTCTTCCCACATGTCTTGGCAGGCAACTATGCTGGGCCACTTTTACATGCTCAGTCAAAAACTAGCTTTTAAACTTCCAAATATTTAAAAATTTTTACTTCAGTATATATCTTTGAAAACAAAAACCAACCAATCAACCAACCAACAAACTAACAGAAAAAAAAAAAAAACAAACAAAAAACAAAGGACGCTTTCTTCTGTAGCTGGGAGAGC
>JADRCD010056066.1:0-23865 GCA_019843815.1 Montemys delectorum | reverse complement strand
TCCTGCGAACAATACAGCGTGCCCTCCCTCTGGGCACCCCCACGATCACAGTGGAGCAAAATTTTTAAGCCCCCTCCCTATCACCCCCCCCCCCCCCCCCGTCTTCTTTTTGAGCTGTGGCAGCTGTCCAGCACTGACTGACACACTTCTATCAACCTGCCCTGGGGGATCAACAACCCTGCCCTTCTTTGATTGCTCAACATGCTAACTGGTGAGTGGGGGAGGGGGAAGCTATAGAGAGCTGGCTTAGAAATTTTGCTCCACTTTCATCCAGGCACTTCCCAGATGCCTGGCAGATGTTCTACACAGCTCTCAGGAAGGTTTGTAAGTATACACGAGTACTCTTCCGGGAGGGAGGTGGCTCTTGATTATAGAGAGGTGTGAACTGGTTTCCCATGCCACCTGTGGCCTCCCTCTGATGTTTGTAACTGAAACCAACACCCTGCCATAGGTTAAGGTGGAGCCACCACCTCAACCTATCCCTGAGCTGGGGGTCGGATCCTGTTCCCCAGAGCAAATTCCTGGTGTGTTTCAAATGTGAAAAGCTGTGTGGAGCCAGCAGCAGAAACAGCACTGTTTCTCACGCTAACCCTCAAAGCTGTGTGACACTTGGTCTGGGAGAACCTTCCCCTCGGAGCTGCAACACTTCTGACCCCAACCCCTTTGATTGCTCTGATTATTTTCCAGCAGAAATTTTGGCTAGCTAATTCAAACTTAATGTGTTTTGAAGGACATTGGGGGTGCAAACACAGAAACCTCAAAAGGAGGCCAACTGCCTTAGTCTCTCCCAGTTAAGGACCTAGGTAGTGGTTGAATGGTCCATCCAGTGGGGAATCTCAGAAGTTGGCTGTGAAACACCAATGGGACTGAACCGGAAAAAGAAAAGGCTCAGAACTGTCAACATCCATACCTGGGCAGCTGTGAAATTCTCCTGTTGCTGACAGGAGACCTCTGAGAACAGCTAATTCCAGCCTGGCTCCCACTGTACGCTGAGAATCTAGACCTCAAGAGCAGTGGCCCCCCCCCCCACACACACACCCAAAGAATGCAGCTCTTCTGTTCATCAGGAGAGCTGCTGGCAGGACCTGGAGTTCTAGTCAGATGTCCTAGCTGGGCTGGGTGAGCCCAAGTCTATGATTGTACTTTGAACAGTGAGGCCCATCTTACAGGAGAAAGGTAAACCTGTGTCTGAGGTGTGGAAAGCCGGGCCATTCCTTGTCAGATTCGTACCTCCTGTCTCTTGACTGACTTCATGTCACAGTGGCCAGTAGCTGACTGGAGTAGAAAGCTCGTTTTTGCCTTTTAAACCTTAAATGGACCATGTCCCACCTGCTAGGTTCTCGAAACCAACCAGGTCTGGTCCTCTGGCTCTCCTCACAAGACTGTCATACATCAAGGATGAGAAGTCCTGCTGGTCCCACATCCACAGCGGATCACATGCAGCGTCTGTTAGGACTCAACTCAAGCTCTGCCCCTGCACCCTAGGAAACCTTGTGCCCTCGAGACCTAGAGGGTCAGCCAGTGTCAGGACAGTCAGATCCATTCAGAAGGACATACCCCCTGCCTTGGAGTGAGCTAGAGACCGTTTAAGCAAAAACCCAAGTCTTTGAAAGTACTGAGCCAATAGCAAGCAGGCCCCATGGTCTGCGGACCCCGTCCGTCCTGTAGTTTGTGCCTACCCCAATCCATGTTGGTCTCCAAAGGAATACTGCTAAGTGACTTGGAGATTTAATGGAGCTTGTGAGATGGCTCAGCACATAAAGGTGCTCACTACCAAGGGACAGTGTAGATTCAATCCCTGGGACCTACGTGACAGGAGAACTAACCTCAATGCAAGCTCCAAAGTGCACATGCATATGCGCACGCGCGTGCGCGCGCACACACACACAAATATTCAAAGCAGTAAGTCTTTCTCTTGCTGGCTGCATTGTTGCCACGAGTGAAAGTATTCATAAAAAGGGCGCCCCACACACAATCTTTTCTCCCACTGCTCTTCCCGCTCTAGCTTGCTCTCATGTCCCTGTGTCACTAGCAGAGCGTGCACATTTCAGCTTCCAAAACCTTGAGCCCAAATAATTGTTTCTTTATACCTAGTGCCTGGTATTTTGTTACAGCAACACAGAATGGATTAAGATATACTATGAGGAAACGGAGGCTAGGGTAGAGGCTGGAGGGGCCTCTGAGCAGGGAAATCTAATATTGATGGGCTTGACTTTGGGTATGTGAGTCACATTGCCTAGTCACGCAAACACTTATTCACACTCTTTCCTCCCTCCCTTCTTCCTCCTCTTTCTCTTCCTCTACCTCCTCCTCTTTCTCCTCCTTTTCTACCCCCTCCTCTTCTTCCCAGCTACCCTCCACCTTTTATTTAAAATCTGAAATTTCCTTTTTTCTGCCCCCCACCCCGACCCAGCGCAGCTCCGGGCTGCACCTCGCTTGCTCCGCGCTGTCAGGCTAGCGCTGCTGTCCCCAGCCACCACCATGATTATCTAACCGGACCTCATCAGCCTTGACGAGCTCTTCTCCGACATCTACAAGATCCGGGAGATCGAGGACGGGCTATGCCTGGAGGTGGAGGGCAAGATGGTCAGTAGAGCAGAGGGTGCCATCGATGACTTGCTCATCGGTGGAAATGCTTCCGCTGAAGGTCCGGAGGGAGAAGGTACCGAAAGCACAGTACTCAGCGGTGTTGACGTTGTCATGAACCATCGCTTACAAGAAACCTACACAAAAGAGACCTACAAAAAGCACATCAAAGACTACATGAAATCACTCAAAGGCAAACTTGAAGAACGGAAACCCGAAAGAGTAAAGCCTTTTATGACTGGAGCTGCGGAGCAAATTAAGCACATCCTTGCTAATTTCAATAACTACCAGTTTTTTATTGGTGAAAACATGAATCCAGATGGTATGGTTGCTCTCCTGGACTACCGTGAGGATGGTGTGACTCCATTCATGATTTTCTTTAAGGATGGCTTAGAGATGGGAAAATGTTAACAAAATGGATCTATCATCTGTCACCATAATTGGCTGCTGCTTACCATCCACACGACACCAGACTTAGGACAAATGAGACTGATGTTATCTTGAACTTTTATTTTGACTGTGATTTATTTGGATTGGAGGCTTTTTTTTTTTTTTAAGAAAAAAAAACATGCCATGTGGGTTGTCTAAAAATAAAGTGCATTTAAATTAAAAAAAAAAACCTTGAAATTTCACTGTGGTTACTATAGGTCATATGCACTTTTAAGAAATAATAAGAATCTTGGCTAGTGGATGAGGTGCACACACACTCTGTAGCTGGACAGATGGCCGTGAACTATCATGTGTGTGGCTGCTGTTGATCTCAGGACCTCTGCAGGCTCCGCTTGCTCTGGCCCCACTCACTCCATCGAGCTGTCTTCAGACGCACCATAAGAGGGCGTCCGATCCCATTATGGATGGTTGTGAGCCACCATGTGGTTGCTGGGATCCGTACTCAGCACCTTCAGAAGAGCAGTCGGTGCTTTTACCCTCTGAGCCACCTCGCCAGCCTGCACACACACTCTGAATAGCCCCCTGAAATAAAGCGAGAATGTCAGGGACAGGGGCAGGAAAGCCAAAGTTAGGACCTGTCTCTAAGTCACTAGAAAGTTGTATTTACAAAGGAAGGATGCTATCACACTATTTAACGGTTTGTTGACTGGATTTATAACTGTTAAATATTTAGACATATGGGCTATAGGCCTCTGTTAGCAATCATGTCCCACACCCTTGCAGAGGTTAGGGATCTAGGAAAAGAAGTGAGGTTATTCAGAAATGAACTTACAATGTTCATTTCGAAAACCCAAGAAAGGGATATTGGGGTAGTGTGTAAAAAACCCCAGGGTCTAAGAAATGTTTTCATGGACTAGTAGGCCTGAGGAAGTTTCATTGTTTTGGGATCCACTGATACATGTTCAGGTTTTCCAATTTGGTGTTTTCTTCTTTTCTAGTTCTTTTGAGAGTTCTCTTAGCGTATTATTTGAATTCTATTTAGAAAAACCTCCCATGGGCCTTGGCTGAATTTAGAGGCTAAGGAGGATGAGGGATCTAATTAGCTAGAAATCCGAGTCCGAAGCCAGTAGAACCAGAGCAGGCAGCCATCTGAACATTTCGCAACTCTGCACCTACAAAGTGATCAAGGACCTGGGCCATCATATAGTATTTATTGTGAGGTAGTACACGTCTTTTAGCAAGATAGAAAAAAACACTCAATAAATTGTTAGGTAATTATTTTTAAATGTCTAAATAGGAACTATATTAATAATACAAATATAAACAATGTGTTATAATTATCTTAATGGAAATACACAGACTATACATAAAGTTTTATTTAATCAAAATATTAAATGGTTTTTAAAAGCTTTATCGCATGCAGTTGAACTGAATTTGGTCTTAGGCAGTTTGACCACTGTTATGGTTTGAATGAGGACTGCCCTCCACTGGCTCATGCACCTGAGCACTTGGTCCCTAGTTGGTGGCACTGTGTGAGGCGGTCATGGAGCCTTTGGGAGTTTGGCTTTGATGGAGGAAGGATGTGACTGGGGAGCATCTTCAAGGCTTACAGCCGCACCTCACCTCCTGTTCCCATTCTGATGAAATTGGATCTCTGCTTCCTGCTCCTGCTCTCGAGTTATTATAAATGCTATCTTAAGCTAACTTAGGAACTGTAAGCTAAATTAACCCTTTGCTCTTTAAATTGCCTTGGGTCGTGGTGTTTTATCACAGCAACAGAGAAGTAACTAACGGCACATTCTCCCATGCAGAGGCTGAGGAAAGGAGACGGTTTATGTGATGTCAAGTGAGTCATCCTAATGCCCCTCGACCCACCGTGCCCTTTCAGTTCACAGAGCACCATTTCCAAGTTGCTTGCTGTGTCCTTGATGTACCTTTCTTTTCTTGACATGTTGATCTTGTATCAGTAGAAGGAATTCATCCAGCAGGAAAATAAAAGCTGTGCTTCTTGGAAAGGTCTGCCAAGTACAATTGCATTAGGCTGTTTCTGTTTAAACATTCAAGTTCTTGAGAAATTCCCTAGCCACTGCTCTTGGTGTGCTTGTTGGCAGGACTCATGCCTAATGTTAACAGCGCTCTGCTGCCACCAAAGCATCCGAAGCGGGCTGCGGTGTTAGTGTTCCCCACTCGTGCGTTGGAGCCTTCATTGCTCAATGGGACTGGCACTGATGGGGGGAGATTCCATGGGAAGTGCTGACCTCACAGAGCCAGAAGCCTCAGGCCTGTGAGTGCTGTCCCTTGTGAAACTGGATTACTTACCTTGAGGAGTCAGTTATTACAAAATCAAGTTGGCTTTCTCAGCATTCTCTCACCTCCTCCATTGTCATGAGATCCCTCCCACTTTCTGTGGCAAGTTCCAGCAGCATTCGGCCCTCATTAGATGTGGCCTCTAAATATGGAATTTAGCTGGCTTCATGAAACAGGGCCAAAATAAACCTCCTGACATTATAAATTACCAAGACGCAGATACTGTTACAGTCACAGAAAACAGACTAAGACAACTATACATCTCTATTGATCTTTAGACAGAATGTACTGATATACTCCTATCCTGTCTCTGTAGAAGGCAGGCCATCCCAACACACTCATACACTCAGGATATGTGGGCCAATGAATAGGATTTAGAGTCCAGAAACAACAGCCTGTATCTATGACTAACCAACAACAATTCCAAGATAACAGAATGCAGATGAATAGTCTGCCCCACCAATGGATATCCACATACAACAGAATGATGTTGGAGTCCTAATTTATATCATATATAAAAATTAATTCAAATAGGTCAAATATCTAAATCTAAAAGCTGAAACTATGAAACTCTCAGAAGGAAACAGAGGGGTACATTTTATGGTCCTATTTCATACTAGACTCTGAGAAATGGCTCAAAAGAATAATCCACACAAGGAAAGAAAATTGAATTTCATAGAACTTCAGACTGGAATCCAGGTATCACATGCTCCAATCCTGGCACCTGGGAGACAACAGCAATAGGATCTCCGTAAGTTTGTGACAACCCTGCCCTACATTATAAGTTCCAATCCACTGAGGGATATGATATGTTTAGAAAAAGAAAAGGAGAGAAGAAATATGTTTTGGGGGATGTGTAGCCAGGTATGGGGAAGGGGCTGCCTCAGTGGGCCCATGCTGAGGCATCCCTTCCCCCTGATATTCTATAGTATAGAATAGAGTTATTCAGAGCATGAGAAGGGGAGTTAAGAGGGTAGTAGAGACAGAGAAAGGCAGAGAGAGAGTAGAGGAGTAGAGACTGACTAAGAGGATGTGGAGAAAGAAAGGGGGAAGAGGTGAGAGGACAAAGAGGGAGCAAGAAGGCAAGAGTAAGATCAAAAGAGAGCGAGTGGAGAGGGCAAGCAGCCCCTTTTATAGTGAGTCAGGTATACCTGGCTCTTGCCAGGTAACTGTGGGGCGGAGCTTAGACAAAATGCTAACAGGATACCTAGTGAGATCCTGTCTCATCAAAAAAGGAGGGCATAAAAAGCCATTATTGAGAAAATAAAATGGCAACCTTACACAATGAGAGAACATATTTCCAAACCAAAGATCTGTAAGAGAATTGTATCCAGGATATATACTTTAAAAAACAAACAAACAAACAAACAAACACCTTACAGCTCAACAGGAAGACACAATTAAATTTAAAAATAGGCAAAAAAATGCATATTTCTCCAAAGAAGATGTTTTAATGGGACAGTAGGCCTGTGGGAGAGTGTGTGGTGAAAAGGAACATTGAGACCATAGTAAGATCCCTCTCCAGGATCTGGATCTGTCAACGGACAGAACTGGAAAAGATCCTACTGACTGAACAACCAAGACACAGAAAGACAAACATCACAGTTCTCCAACTTGAGCTCTAAGCTCCAAGTTGGCCAGTGTCAGTACATATCCTGGAGTAATGCAGACACAATGAATGTAAAATGGACTGACTGTTGCCAGGGTGGCTGGGTGAGGGAGCAAGAGAGAGGAAATGGCAGAGTACATCCTGACCAGGGATGGGGGATAGAAAGAGGAGGGGCTATGTTAGAGAAAGGGGAGGCAGAAGGAGGGGAGAGAGTCCAGTAACAGTAAGAATGTCTGCAAGAGTCATAAGGAATCATGTTATTAACCGTCTACCTAAAATACCCACAATACAAGTCAGTATATATACATGCAGAGCTTGAAGGAAAATTTCCCATCAGGGCTGACAATGCTCCCTCCAAGAGCCAATGACCCTCTGGCAAAAACCTCAATACCAAACATGAAAATCCCTCTTTTAAGTTGTTGTTGGTCTCCAAGATGTGGAAGGTTTGTCTCTATTATTGAAGACATCACACATTTCAGGCATGTGTTCCAGAGGACACTGAACTGGAACTGACCTGGAAACCTTCTCCCTAAGAATCGCCTTTACAGAACCAGAAGGCACCATCAAGCTTCCAAAGGAGAGAAGCCACCAACAGTTCTACCCAGCTACAACTCCTATTAACTACAACAATGACCAGAATGGCACAAAAATCTCATAGCTACAGTAGTGGCACACATGCCTAGTGGTAACCAACAGCTCTCTGGAAGTAAGACCTGCTCAATGAGAGGGAAACCAAAACTTAGGATTGGAAATCTTGCCGATTACCTGGAGTTAGTGAAGGCATGGATGTTGAAAGAGAACCTACTACCATTTCACTAAACCAGCATAATTCCTAACAACAATCTAAACATTTGTCTTTATACCCTTATATAGGTGTAGTTCTTACCACTCATCAACAAAACTTCTCTTTGCAATGCATGGAGACCACTACAGAAAACTACAACCAATCAAAATGCAGAGTTGTGGAGCTTACTCCCAGTGGACACATCTACAAAACAACACCTAAGGCTCAGGGAACATTGCAGAAGAGGGGATGAAAAGACTCTAAGAGCCAGAGGATCAGGCAGTTAGCTATAAGATGGAGTCTCCTAAGGATGTCAGAAGCTACACCCGTAAAGTTTCACCAACACAAGTGCCCAGATGTGAGCTGAGCAAGGATGACTACAAAAGACGTGCTAAAGTGGGTGGGGGAAGGCCCATGAGGTCTCAACCCTACACAAAGATCTACAGGCATTTAAGGAACCACAAGAACAGGAGAAATCGTCTGCCTCAGGGAAGAACACATCAATTGGTTATCCAGTGTCAAGTGGTCCGTTCTGAATATTGAAGTAATTTTATGGGGGTGAGGGGGTTCTGTCCCACTCTTTCCTGTATAGCTCCCAAGTAAACAGCATAGAGACATCAGAATTTATTAACAAGCTGAAAACCCAAACTGCGCAGGTTCTGAGACTATTATAATCTGGCTAGGCTATTAATAACCAGATAAACGCCCCATTACTTGCCCACTGAGTTGCTCTGTTTCTTGTGTGTCCTCGATTCGAGCTTCTCTTGGCCAAGTGCTCCTGGTCCACCCTGCCTCAATGGCAACCTCCTTTTTCTATCTCCTCTGCTTTCTCCTCATGATCCCTACCTGAGGACCCCCTACTTGATCTCAAGTTCTGCCTCAAGTCCTCTCTCCTGCCCAGTCATAGGCTGTAGCCTTTTATTATCCAACCAGAGATTATTAGGGAACATTCTTTACAGCACATTGGTCAATACAATGCCAATGTCCAGACTGCAACCTGATCCTGGGGCACAGAATTCAGCATCTACAGCAAACAAGACCAACTCCAACACCTGAAAGCACACACACAAATAGCATTATATAGACTAAGCAAGTTGTATTTATGTATTTATTTTGATTGTGACTGTGCCCTGATATTTTTCCCTCTTGAAGGAAGAAAGCATTTTAGTGGAGCCCACAGTTAAGAGACCTTGAATTTTAAAAGATATTGGACATTTTAAATTGATTGAACTTTTAATATGTAAAGACTGTGGGACTTTAGATCTTGGGGATGAATAAGAAAGTAAGGGTTGAGGCTTAATAGTGATGTGTTTGTGTGTCAAGTTGATAAGGGGTCAATTGTACTGGCTGGTTTTGTGTGCCAACTTGACACAGGCTGGAGTAATCACAGAGAAGGGAGCTTCAGTTGGGGAAGTGCCTCCATGAGATCCAGCTGTGGGGCATTTTCTCAATTAGTGATCAAGGGGGTAGAGCCCCTTGTGGGTGGGGCCATCCCTGGGCTGGAAGTCTTGGGTTCTAAAAGAGAGCAGGCTGAGCAAGCCAGGGGAAGCAAGCCAGCAAGGGACATCTCTCCATGGCCTCTGCATCAGCTCCTGCTTCCTGACCTGCTTGAGTTCCAGTCCTGACTTCCTCTGGTGATGAACAGCAATGTGGAAGTAAGCTAAATAAATCCTTTCCTCCCCAACTTGCTTCTTGGTCATGATGTTTGTAGAGGAATAGAAACCCTCACTAAGACAAATTGGAGAGAGGGGGAGGAAAAGAGAGAGAGACAGACAGACACAGAGAGAGAGAGAACAATGAAAAATCATGAATTTGAAAGAGAGCAAGGAGTGGTATATGGGACAGCTTGTGGAGAGGAAAGGGAAGAGGACACTAGTGTAATTATATTATAGTCACAAAAATATAGGAAATATTTTTAAGGACACAGTAAGACACATTTCATATCCATTAGGATGTTTGTTGTTAAAATGGGAAATGACAAGTGTTGTCAAAGGCACGGAGAAAAGGAGCCCTGTGGAAATGACTGGTGTGCATGGAAAAAATGATGCAGCCGCTATGCAAAGCCATTTAGCAGTTTCTCAAAAAGGTCAACATGGGATTCCAATAGAGCCAGCTCCCCAGAAATACACCCTAAAATAACTGAACTAGGTGCTTTTGTTCTTGTATATAAGTGTTCACAGTAGCACTGCTGAAAATAACCAAAGGGTAAAAGGACTCACATGATCATCAACAAGGTAAATGAATAAACCGAATGTGGATTATGCAGTCAATTACTAGCTTGATGATGGTTTGGTAAAACACTTTGTGTGTATATATGTTCATGTAAGTGTATATACACATGAGCGATGTGTGCATGTGCATGCAAACATGTGTGTATGTGTGTGTGTGTGTGTGTGTGTGTGTGTGTGTGTGTGAGAGAGAGAGAGAGAGAGAGAGAGAGAGAGAGAGAGAGAGAGAGTGAGTGCATGTGTGTAGCCCAGACGTCAATGTTCGGTGTCTTCCTCAATTGCTCTTCACCTTATTTTTTGAGACAAGCTCTCAGTGAAGGCGGAGTTTGCAGATTTGGTTAGACTGGCTGGTCAATAAGACCAGGGATCCTCCTGTCTCCCTCTGCCTCCCAGTACTAGAGTTATATATGTACTTCCATGACTGGGTTTCTATATAGGGTAAGGGGGACTGAATTTAGGACTTCATGTCTGGCTGGTAATCACTTTACTGAACAATCACTCCAGGATTTTTGCCCCTAGTATGAAAGCTACCTACATTCATTGAAAGCTTTCTCTAAACTTGGGGTTTTCTTCTTTTCTGAAGCTTATATGCGGGAAGATCTTCTCATAAGTTTCTGGGCAGTAGCAGCAAGTCACAGCTCCCAGTCAGTCCCATGGTCACTCATGATAACAGCACATGGCCCGTGGCATCCTGTGTCGCTGAGCTATGAAGTTATATGTATTGCAAAATTCACTTGCAGTTCACAAATTTCTCACCTTGTAATGGACTTATTGGGACATAGCCCAACTAAGTCTGAGAAGTAGATGTGTATAACACTGGAAGATAATGGAACGCCAATGTTTCAGAGCCCCATGTAACACTGGAAACATGAGTGAACCTCAAAAACATGTTAAGTGAAAGAAGCCAGGCTTAAGACGTCACCACATGTAGTTCTATTTATACAGTCCATCAAGAATAGATGAACCCTTGAAAGCAAAAAAGCAGTTTGTGGCTGGCGGGAGCTTAGGGTGGGTGGGGTGGGGTAGGGCTTGTACTGAATCTGTACATTGATTTTGGTAGATTCGCCATTGTCATAATAGAGTCAGGCAGCCCATAAGTATGAAGGACGTTCCACTTTCTAGTGTCTTGCTCAATCTTAGAGACTTAAAGTTTTAATCGAAGATATCTCTTACTTCTTTGGTTTAGCTGATTCCTATTTTATTTTCTTTGGGGCTATTGTGAATGGAAATGTTTCCATGATCTCTTTCTGAGAATGTTGGTGTATAGAAAAGCTACTTATCTTTATAAATTGGTTTAGAAGACCCAAACATGTTACACATAGCTACAGCTGTATGTATATTTGACAAAGATGCCAAAAATATACACCAGAGAAAAGGTAGGATCTTTGACAAATTGTGCTGAGAAAACTAAATGTTCGTATGTAGAAAAAATGAAATTATAGCTGCATCTATCACCCTGCCCAAAAATTGTCTCAAAATGGGTCAAAGAACTCATGTAGCACCTAAAAAACTGAAACTGCTAAAAGAAAATATAGGCCATAACCTACATAATATAGGTGGGAAAGGAGTTTCTGAGTAGGAACCCTTTTGCCCAGGAATTAAGATCAACAATTGGCAAGTGGGTCCTCGTACAGCTAGACCCTTCTGTACTACCAAGGAAACACTCAGTCAAGTAGAGAGGAACCCACAGACTCTTTGCCAGCTAGTTAGCTAGAGATGATTAATATTCAGAATATACAAAGAACTCAACAAGCAAACAAAAGACCCGAAGAACCAAGAAGGCAAAAGACCCATTTTAAAACTGGGCTCTACAAACAAGACTGAAACACTGAGCTATAAATGGGAGGTTTCCTGCAAATCCCTCCCCTCCAGAGCTCAGTAAACCCCACAGGAGGAGGAGGCACAAAGAGTGTAAGAGCCCGCAGGGGTGGAGGACACCAGGAAAACAAAGCCCTATAAAGCAGTGGTTCTTAACCTTCCTAGCGCTACAACCCCTTACTATGGCTCCTCACATTGTGGTGACCCCCAACCATAAAATTACTCTCCACTGAAATGTCTTAACTAATTTGGCCACTGTCATGAATCACAGTGTAAATATCTGTGTTTTCTGATGGTCTTAGATGACTCCTGTGAAAGGCTCAGAACCCACAGCTTGAGAACCGCTGACCGAGAATCGTCCTCTGCAGTCTTTAGGGCTGATCTCTTGTGTGTAAAGCTCCCATTCCCTGTGCCCTTCATATTGTTTCCTGATCCTCACTCCATTGCTGCGTATGCTCTATTACCTTGCCCTGTTCTCCCAGAGGCCCCAGCTGAGCAGGGCAGTCGATTTGCCCCAACCTTTCCCTCCTATGATCCTTTCTTGCTGCCCCACAGATTCAGTTTTCACGCCCTCCTATGCAACTCCAGCCCCAACTCGAAACGCTTGTGGCTGGACAGGAACTGAGGCCCTCCCAGTACGACATGCCACGATGCCCTGTGCTTCATCAAGCTGACACACGATGTTATCTCTCCTTTTTCAGATGAGTAACAAGGTCACGTAGCTCGCTCGTTTCCAGTACACTTTATCACTTGGGGAACTTTGGCTTTCTGATAATGCTGGCTCTTAAACTCCTACCTGGATCGGGATTTTGTTTTCTTTGTGCTGTTGGCTGAGTTTCGGTTTCCTTTCCTGTCCTTCCTATCGGTAAAGTTTCAGTTCTGTTTCTCAGTGCATTCTCTTCCCTTTTCCTGATGGCTCCCATTTGCTGTCATTGTTCTTTTCTGCTTTTTAACCTGATTAAAATAAACCAGTTATTTCAAGGCAGATGTTCTCTAGCAGGAACTTTCAAAATATTGACAGCTCAGTACCCTGTCTATCCATTTTAGATCAAGCCAAATCCATTTACTTTATTAGATTACATACTCATTTGTGAATACATTGGCTTGCTCCTGGGAAATCCTATAAAGTGATCAGATCACCAAGGATTCCCAGCGCACTAGTGAATTTAAGGGACCCACACTGAGTGCTTTCACCTTTGCTTACACAAAGTGCAGAGAATTCTCTGAGCTGAGGAACGTTCTGGACACAAGATGGAGAAGGGTCTATAATCTCATTTCTTCTCTTGGTTAACAGTTACCTTATACTCTGTAGAAATCCAGGCTCCACAGGATCCCCAAATGGAGGAGTTAGAGAAAGGACTGAAGGAGCTGAAGGGGTTTGCAACCCCACAGGAGGAACAACAATATCAACCAACCAGACCCCTCAGAGCTCCCAGCGACGGAACCACCAACCAAGGAGTACACATGGAGGGACTCGTGGCTCCAGCCACAGAGGATGGCCTTGTCAGGCATCAATGGGAGGAGAGGCCCTTGGTCCTGTGAAGGCTCAATGCCTCAGTGCAGGGGAATTCAAAGGCAGGGAGGCAGGAGAGGGTGGGTGGGTGGGGGAACACCCTCATAGAAGCAGGGGGAGGGAGGACGGGATAGCGGGCTTCAGAGGGGGGGAATGGGAAAGGGGATAACATTTGAAATGTAAATAAAGAAAATATCTAATTTTAAAAAAAAGAAAGAAAATATAAATATTTTTAAAAAAAGAAAAGAAAAGAAATCCAGGCTCCAGTTTTCAAGTCACATAACATTCCCTCATAGTGGATATAGTTGCTCAAAGGTTATCTTGGAATATTAATGTAGATATAATCCTACTATGAATATGTTTTCATATGAAGATTTTTCTTTTCCTTTTTTCTGATTTAGGATTATTTCCTCAAGGTACAATCATAGTTACAAAAGTTACCAAAACCCTTTAAATGCTGGTTTTAAATGGTGTGTGTGTGTACCATGGTGCATATGTTCTCCATTGGAGAACAACTGTGAGAGTTGGTTCTCTCCTCCTACATGCCAGTCCCAGGGCTCGAACGTCGAGTTTGGCAGAGGTTCCCTTTATTCATCGAGCCACCTTCCCACCCTCCTTATGATACTCTCATATATAATGACATTACATTCTGCCTTGAACTTCCCTCCATGACCTGCATCTCCCCCCACACAGCTCAGTTTTAGACTCTTGATACCTATTGTCATTACTTTACATGAGAGACCCAATAGTGTACGGCCTAAAATGGCCATGGCAAAAGTCAGTCAAATTTTTTGTCCAAAAGAAGTATTTTGTTAAAGGCAATCTGAACGTTTAATTTGTTTAAAGAAATTTCACACGTGGCTATCTCTAGCCAAGCTTTAATCAGTATGTCTATTTACACAGAGGCATAATGAGAGTACAAGTACATAGCCTGGAAGAGATGAGACTTACACACAATCAAGAGGAAGCAGAGGTGCTCAAACGTTGCTGTAGCTCAGAAGAAATGCTCCATGGACTGGCGTATTTAGGAGACATGGGTGATTCCCTTCTGGAAATAGCAGGGCCCGACATTACAGCATTACAGAGAAGTTATGATTTGCAAGTGACTATGGGTACACCAAATTCAGATGCTCCATTTCCTGAACTCAAAGGAGTCAGCCTCACATGCTCGGAATGCAAACTCCACATAGTTTCCAAACTGCAAGACCCTAACAACTGTCCAGCTAAGTGTCTCCCACCTCATTCATTCTGCAGAAGAGAATGTGAATGAAGGGGTAAAAGTCCTATGTTTATCCCGAGGACATGTCTCCTTCTACTGACACCTTAGTTCTACTCCAGGGCACTCTGGTGCTTTCCTGGTGTTATGTTTAGACAGACAGACAGACAGACAGACAGACAGACAGACAGACAGACAGATGCACTTGTAGCCCCAGCTCTGTGCTGCACAAAGAAAGACAGGAGGATTGGTAGGGTTTGCTAACTGCCAGCCTAGCTATAGGCCCAGTGAGAGAACATGCCAAGAGAGTACAAAGGAAGTGACAGAGCAGGACACCTGATATCCTCCCCTGGCCTCCACACAGTCAAGGACTGGTACAGCTGCATACACACATGTACCGACAGCCCTGGCCTTCTGTCTGTTCCTCTGACTCAGTCCTTCTCTGTCTCTGTTTCTCCATCTCTGTCTATCTGCCTGTCTCTGTCTCTCTCTGTCTCTCTGTCTCTGTCTCTGTCTCTGTCTCTGTCTCTCTGTCTCTCTCTCTCTCTCTCTCTCACACACACACACACACACACACACACACACATCAGGAGACAAAGAAAACTCTTTAAAAAAGAGAAAAATAATGGTCCTTGGACAAGGGTGCCAACAAAGAATGACTGTGCAGATTTGAAAAGGTGTCTGACTTTTGAATAGCTTCAAAGGTTAGTCCCATGTCTGTACTCTGCTGTTTTGGGTAGAATTATAACTAAAAATAACTAAAATTGGAACTACCTTCACTTGCCTATTGAAAGATATTTGTAAATGTAAAGCATCGCACCCAGTCAACTTTTCCTTGAACTATCTTTTTTTAATTTTTAAAAAGTATTTTATTAATTGATTCTAGTTAAGAATTTTGCTTTTTTCATTTTATTAGATATTTTCTTTATTTACATGTCATACGATATCTCCTTTCCCAGTTTCCCCTCCAAAAAAAACTCAAAAAAACAAAAACAAAAACAAAAACAAAAACCAAAAAAACAAGAACAAACCCCTGTTCCCTCTCCCCTCCCCCTGCTTGCCACCCCACCATCTCCCACTTACTGGCTTTTGCATTCTCCTACACTGGGGCATAGAACCTTCACAGGGCCAAGGGCCTCTCCTCCCACTGATGACCGACTAGGCCATCCTCTGCTACATATGCTGCTGGAGCCATGAGTCCTACCATGTGTACTCTTTGGTTGGTGGTTTAGTCCCTGGGAGCTCTGAGGGTACAAGTTAGTTCATATTGTTGTTCGACCTAAGGGGCTGCAAACCCTTCAGCTCCTTGGGTCCTTTCTCTAGGTAGCTCCTTCATTGGGGACCCTGTACTCATTTCAATGGATGGCTGTGAGCCTCTACATCTGTATTAGTCGGGTACTGTCAGAGCCTCTCAGGAGATAGCTATATCAGGCTGGATTGTCCTTCCTTCAGTCTCTGCTCCATAGTTAGTCTCTGCAACTCCTTCCGTGGGTATTTTGTTCCCCCTTTTAAGAAGGAATGAAGTGTCCACATTTTGGTCTTCCTTCTTCTTGAGTCTCTTGTGGTTTGTGAATTGTACTTCCTGTATTCTGAACCTCTGGGCTAATATCCACTTATCAGAGAGTGCATACCATGTGTGTTCTTTTGTGATTGGGTTACCTCACTCAGGATGATGTTCTCCAGCTTCACATAAGTCACCCTGCTAGCTTTTATGAGGCGTGTAAATACCGCCAAGTATCCCAGATTATCTACAAATGTAGAAAAGCAAACAGTACAGACAACTCTGACATAACTTCTGCAGCCTAACCAGAGTGGGCACTCAGGACATATTTTGTAGCATTCGGGAGGCTGAGGCACAAAGATTGTTGCACATTTAAGGCCAGCCTGGGCTACAGAAGAGAGATCCTGTTTCGAAGTTTTACATATATGTAAGTTTTACCAATTTTACATAAATTAAGGAAAAAGAAACTGGACAGTTCCCAGGTGGCATGTCCAGTGTGGAGACCCTGGATGAGGAGTGACTCAAAGTATGTCTGCAAGGATGGTTCATGTTTTGAACAGAGATGAGCTAAGGACTGTCCTAGACAATGAATAAAACAAGAGCTTGGAGCGCCTATTCTTGGCAAGTTAGATAAACACGTTCTCTAGTTGCTAAAAATTAAGTTTCCAAAATAGATAAATGTGGTAGAGCCACATAGCATAAAATAGCATTTCCATCGCATAATATTAACCTATATACATATATAACATAAAATTAGCAGTATACCTCACCAAGAGATAATGTTAGGGCAAAAAAAAAAAAAAAAAAAACGTATTCCAAAAGATAACATAGAAACTATTATCTAGTCTCTAAAAAAATAAAACAACATACTTAAACAGATACCCAACCTAAAAAACTGTGCCCCAGCTACAATGCTATATACTACAATAGTCAGAAAATACATGCTTCCGAGAGATGGTAGTGACTAGTGGTCACATATTGTGAAAGCCCATGATTGGAGAGGTGTATGCTTTCTCCTTTTGTAGAGTACGTAAGTTCAGGAAGTGTGATTGCACAGGGTAAAGGTGTTTTATGTGTACATGGATCAGTATGTCTATGTCTATACACAATACCTTTACACAAATAACTATCTGCATACTTTACACAAGGAAAAGATTAGACCCAATTCTTTTTTTAAAGATTTATTTATTTATTTTATGTGTATGAGTACACTGTAGCTGTACAGATGGCCGTGAGCCATCGTGTGGCTGCTGGGAATTGAACTCAGAACGCCCCGCTCGCTCCCGCTGGCTCCCCGACGTGATACACTGTAGCTGTCTTCAGACACACCAGAAGAGGGTGCTTGTGAGCCACTATGTGGTTGCTGGGATCCGAACTCAGGACCTTCTGAAGACCAGTCACTGAAGACCAGTGCTCTTACCCGCTGAGCCATCATGCCATCCCTAGACTAATTCTTCTAAGTACTCCCCATAAAATACAGTCTTTCTTTCCTCTTGGGAGACCCCTAATCTTGAAGAAAAGAGCACTGTTTAAAGATGCAGAACACATGCCACATATTTTTACTAGAACTTTCTTTCTCTCCTGAAGGCATTCCTGTTTTTGAATGAAAACAGGCTCCATGGCTGTTTAACCCAAACCTTAGCAGCTGTCTGTAGATGTCTAAGATGTGTGATAACGGGCTGGTGAGATGGCTCAGCGAGTAAGAGCACTGACTGCTCTTCCGAAGGTTGTGAGTTCAAATCCCAGCAACCACATGGTGGCTCACAACCTCCCATAATGAAATCAGACACCCTCTTCTGATGCTGTCTGAAGACAGCTACAGTGTACTCATTTATAATAATAATAATAATAATAATAATAATAATAAAGATGTGTAATAACTGCGGCATAAAGAACAGGAGATGGGCCTGTCTTACCACGGCGTTCTCACCGAGGGCTCACATTTTTCATGAAGCGGAAACAACCTTAACTAGACTATGAAAACTAGGAAGTGCACATATGTGGAGGTCAAGGCTCGGGCATGGGTCCTAAGGAGCTCTCATTGTGGTTTGGTTTCATTTTCCTTTTAACACTTTTGTAACATTCTATTTATTTTGTGTATCTATGTTTCTGTATGGTCATTCTTCCCCAGCGTGAATGTATATGGAGCCAGGGGACACCTTGCAGAATAGGGTCTCTTTGTAGTACACGGATCTGATTCTGAACTCAGGTCATCTGGCTTGGTGTTGACTTTGTTTTTACTTTTTTTTTTTTTTTTTAAAGATCTATTTATTTATTTATTTATTTATTTAATGTATGTGAGCACACTGTTGCTCTCTTCTGACACACCACAAGAGGGCAGCGGATCCCACTACAGATGGTTATGAGTCACCATCTGGTTGGCTGGGAACGGAACTCAGGACCTCTGGAAGAGCAGTCAGTCTCTGGAAGAGAGTCAACCACTGAGAGATCTCTCCAGTCCCTTTTTCCTTTAAAAAGAGCTTTTGAGATTATAAAGTTTTTTCCTTGCCTTTTCTCCCTCCAAACTCCTCTCACTCCCCTACAAATTCATGCCCTGAAGAAGACCACTGCTCTTATTCCCAGCGTTCCTCAGCTGCCTGTAATTTGTCAGAAGGTTGAGACTCCGTGGGCTTTTTTCCTTTTTGGCCATGGCCATTGGAGTCATCCTGGTTCAGCTCGCATTTGGGTAGGCATGCTGGTGAGACTTTATGGGTGTAACTTCTAATGTTTCTAGGAAACAGAACCTCACAATAACCTCTCTAATCTTCAGGCTCCTGCAATCTTTCTGTCCCATCTTCTGCCACGTTCCAGAGCCTGAGGTACAGGAGTGGTTTGTAAATGCATCCACGGGGAGGGGAGTAGACTCCACAACTCTGCATTTTGATTGGCTGTGGTTTTGATCGTGGTCTCTGTCTGTTGCAAAGAGGAATTCATTGGTGAGGGGTGAGGACTAGACTGATCTCGGGGTATAAGGATTCACGAGCACTGAGACGTGAGCTGGGTTTCTAGAACATAAGTTCCCTTAAGTGGGCCTTAAGTCCAATTAGAGAGCTGATGGTTGTCACCAACGTCTCTGTGTCATCCTTTAGGTTCTGGGCTGGTAGTGATCCAAGAGTCAACATTCTCCTAACAGAAGCCCTAATACCAGACACAAGAAGCCTTCTTTTGAGTAGCTGTCCGCAGCTGTTCAAGACAACCCCAAGAAGACACAGCCTACTCCTGCTGCCCTTGCCTGCCTCCCAGAGATGCAAGGCTTGTCTCTATTGCTGAAGACACACCCACTTCAGACCCAGGGCCCAGATGCTCCTGAGAAGGATCTGATCTGAAAGCCTCCTCCCTGAGGGCCAGCTTTCATGCATGGCATGAAAAGAAGGCACCATGCATGCTTCCAAAGAAGGGATGCAACCAACATCTACTCAGCTCGATGCCTATTAACCAAGTCAATCACCAGCACGGCTTGGTGTTTTTTATCTAAAGACAGTCTTTCCCTGGGATCTGGAGCTTGCTGACTAGACCTGGGGCTACCCGGTGAATACCAAGGATCCACCTGTCTCAGCCTCCCTAGAGCAGGGATTGTAAATGTTTACCACCATGCTCAGCTTCTCATGCAGGTGGTAGAACTCAGACTTGGGCTTTCATACTTACTATACAAGGACCCACTACCTTAGCTATCTGTATGAAGGTGAATGGCAAATCTTTTCTCCAAAAAGTATAAAATGGATAGAATTATCAAAAACAACCATCTTAATATCCTGTACATTGACCAGAGCCATACGACAAATTTGAAAAGAATGCCTTCAAGAGAAATGATTGAATGTCAGTGAGATTGGTGGAAGTCTCTGATGTTGTCACTGGGAACTGCTACTGTCTGTCCCCCTGGCTATATAGCGCATAGTAATTTTGTAGGGAAGAGTAGGTCATGAGTTGTCCTACCAGAGAGGTCCAATGCCATTCTGAGGAGACATTGGGAAAAAATAAAGACAAAAACCAAAAACAAACAAACAAACAAACAAAAAAACAACCAAGCAAGCAACCAACCAAACAAAAAGCAAACCCATATCCAGGAACAGTGACCAAAACAATGGAGATTTCGGTGTCAAACAGTCAGGGAGACCCTTGCAACTAGCCTAAGATTACATACACCGTAAGACCAAAGAGAAATTGGCAGTGTGATCTGGGGACGTCAGTTGAGCAGGTCCTGACATACTCCCGAATTTTCCAGGCAGGTCTGAAGACAGCACATGGTTGCACACGTGCTCAGAAGAGACCAGAGTGGGGCTTATGTAACTCTGAAGCTCCCTGAAGATACAGCTTCATGATACAGGGTAGAAATGGTAACTTCCTGCACACTGAATGAGTTTCAGCTCGAAGCAAATCAACAGAAAAAGGGGCTGCAGCCTTATTAAATCATTATGCTGAAGTGCAGATCTGGTCAGTTATGTGCTGGCTACTGGGCTATACCAATCCAGGACAGGGGAGGAAGCTAGGCTTACAACAGCAATACAAGCTCCATCAATATCAAGGGTGAGCACACACAGAAGCTGCTGCTGCGTGTGTTTAGAAAGCCAGCCTCTTCAGTGAGCCCAGGTACATCACTACCCGACGAAGAAAAGAACCACCGCAACCACAGTTACGGTGTTAGAACCTCACGTTATTTTATAACAATCTCTCTAAATGTTCAAACTTCAAGGAAAACATCATGAGATTTACAAAAGAAGTACTATGACTCAAATATAGGAGAGGGAGAATGCATAACAGAGACAACCTCTGAGGGCCCTCAGACATTGGAGACAGCGGGCGAAGACTAAGTACAGTTTAAAAAACAGACACACAAAGGAAACAAGGTTGACAAAATTAAAGGAATGATACCAGTATCCCACCAAACTGAAAACATTAAGTATAGAAATTGATATTTAAAGCCAAATACCAGTTTTGTTATTACAAGAAATTTTGTAATTTAAAATACTCCTACAATTAAAATCCAAGGCCTGTTTGGGTCTGACCTAGGTTGTCTGCAAATATGTAATGACTGTGTAGCTTCATGTTCCTGTGGGAATCCCAAGAGTGGGAATGGATGTATCTGGTTCTTTTGCCTATTTGGGGACCTTTTCCCTCCTACTGGGTTGCCTCAACCTACCTAGATAGGAGGTTTTGTGCCTGGGCTTACTGTTATCTTGTTATGCCATGTTTGGTTGATATCCCTGGGAACCTCTTTTCTGAAGGGAAATGGAGGAGGCATGGGAGATGGGGAAGGGGGTGACCCGGGACTGGGAGGAAGGGGTGGGGAACTGTGGTTGGGATGTAATATATGAGAGAATTAAAAGAAAAATCCAAGTCCCAGATATTTTTCTAGGGACAGACTCTACAAGTCACCTACAAAAGGAGAATAACTTCAGCTCTCCCAGAAAACAGGCAAAGGTAATACTTCCAAGTTAGTCTATGACGGTGTCAACATGTACCCAAACCAAAGACATTCAAAGTACACACACACACACACACAACTTGAGAGGAAGTGACTGACTGTAAGGAGAAACAAAAAAAACCTTGTAGTTTTAATTCCTCATTAAAATAGAACCCTCAGCAGAATAATTAGCAAGGTAAAACAAAGTATAAAAAGATTTTACCGCCGGGCAGTGGTGGCGCAGCACGCCTTTAATCCCAGCACTTGGGAGGCAGAGGCAGGTGGATTTCTGAGTTCGAGGCCAGCCTGGTCTACAGAGTGAGTTCTAGGACAGCCAGGGCTACACAGAGAAACCCTGTCTCAAAAAAAAAAAAAAAAAAAAAAAAAAAAATTTACCAAATGTGGTGGTTTGAATACTCTTGGCCCTGGGAATGGCACTACTCGGTGGTGTAGCCTTACTGGAGGAAGTGTGTCACTGTGGGTGTGGACTTTGAGACCCTCCTCCTGGCTGCCTTGGAGACAGTCTTCTCCTGGCTGCCTTCTGGTCAAGATGCAGAACTCTCAGCCTCTTCTCCATCACCAAGCCTGCCTGAATGCTGCCTGCCATGCTTCCCGTCTTGATGATAATAGACTGAGCCTCTGAATCTGTAAGCCAGTTCCAATGAAATGTTGTCTTTATAAGAGTTGTCTTGGTCATGGTATCTTATCACAGCAATAAAACCCTAAGACACCAACCAAAGTTTATCCCAGGAATGCAAGGCTGCTTTAATATCAGAATGTCGCAACACAATACACCATTTAATAAAACAGAGTTTAAAATGCACACCACCATGTGAACAGACTCAGAAAGCATTTCCTCCAATGTTCAACATGTATTTAGGAATAGAAAATAAAACAGGAGCTGGAGAGATGGCTCGGGGATTTAAGAGGACTAGGTGTGTTCTTCCAAAAGATCAGAGTCTGAGTCCCAGTAGTCATGTGACTGGTCACAACCCTTTGTAATTCCAGTTCCAGAGGACTCCATGCCCTGTTCCTCTGGTCTTTGAGAGTACCAGGCACTCCTGTGGTATACAAACATAACTGCACACCAAACAGCCACACATGTAAAAATATTTCAAATACTAAGGGAAGGAGAGAATTCTGCCTTTTCCAGAAGGCAGATGGCCATTGTGGACCTGGGCATGGAAAGCCTCAAGGGAAAAGTGTCCTCAACTTTGACAGATGGTTGGGAGTCTATGACAGTGGCCCAGTAGGAAAGCCGTCTTTATGCTGAAGGAAAGAAACACACACACACACACACACAAGCACACACGCACACGCGCGCACACACACACACACACACACACACGCACACACACACACGCACACGCACACGCACGCGCGCGCGTACAATGGTAAAACACTACATTTTTCTCCTGGTAAGACTGGGCCTAAGGCAGCACCTCCATTTGCTTCATTCTAGACAGTTTAGGAAAGACAAAAAAGGTATCGTGATAAGAAACTTTTAAAAAAAAAAAAATCATAGATTTATGACCCTGTATGTGAAACTGAAGGAATGAGTACACGTGTGCACATGCAAGTATACTAATGCCTGCACACTCAGAAACACACACACACACACACACACACACACACACACACAAAACTACTAGAACTATTGAAGGAATCAATAAAGTTGCAGAATAAAACTTTACCACACCAAAACCAACAATATTTCTACATATTATCAATGAATAATCCAAAATTAAAAGCAGAATCTGTTTTTCAATGAAAAATGTGGCAATTCCAAACTATAGTGGAACATGTGTTCTACAATACCCAGGCCTCAGAGTCTTGCTCAGTGAACCCACATAGAGGAAAATGGTCAACTCTTACAAGGTGACTTCTAACCTTCATAGGCAGGCCATGGCATGCACGTGTGCATGTACACACATACTAAATAAACATAAAAAAATAAGTTATGTATCTCAATAGTAAATACTTAGCACGAGTGTAAGGACCCAGAGCTGTCTACAAAACTCAGTCACAGAAAAACATTGAAAAGGACTCATGGGTGGAGTACAACTCAGTGCTAGCGCCCTCTCCTCCCCTGCAGGAGATCCCAAATTCAATCCCCAGTACCATGGGGAGTGGTTGAAATGCATGGTAAACTTCACGCAGAGAAATTGTGCCTAATTTGGTTTTTGTTGTGTTAGTTAAAATTTTAGTAATGAATACTCATGGCTTTTATAGTCAGGGAATACGTTTAATATTAAACACTTTGGGTTCACTCGAAGTATCCCAGACATAGACTGCATAGTCACTGAGGCTTGGCTTTGAGGTTGCCAACCAGAGTCTGAATGCCTGGGGTACTTTCTAGCATAAGACCTAGGGGAAATGGCCGCACCCCTCAGCCTCTGTTTCCTCATCTATATAACAGAAGAGTGTTCCAAAACTTCAGGTTTCCTTTAAGCAATACAAGTGTAATAAAAGGCCCTACTTTCAACTTCAAAAAAAAAAAAAAAAAAAAAAA
>JADRCD010056064.1:0-10107 GCA_019843815.1 Montemys delectorum | reverse complement strand
TGTATACTATCATATCATCAGCAAATAGTGATAATTTGACTTCTTCCTTTCCAATTTGTTTCCCTTTGATCTCCTTTTGTTGCCTAATTGCTCTGGCTAGGACTTCTAGTACTATATTGAATAAATAGGGAGAGAGTATGCAGCATTGTCTAGTCTCTGATTTTAGTGGGATTGCTTCAAGTTTCTCTCCATTTAGTTTGATTTTCGCTACTGGTTTCCTGTATATTGCTTTTACTATATTTAAGTATGTGCTTTTGAATTCCTGATCTTTCTAAGCATATTATCACGAAGGGGTATTGGATTTTGTCATATGTTTTCTCAGCATCTAATGAAATGGTCATGTGTTTTTTTTCTCTAAGTTTGTTTATGTAGTAGATTACATTGATGGATTTCCATATATTGAACCATCCTTGCATCCCTGGGATGAAGCCTACTTGATCATGATGGATGATCATTTTGATGTGTTCTTGGATTCAGTTTGTGAGAATTTTATTGAGTTTTTTTGCATTGATATTCATAAGGGAAATTGGTTTGAAGTTCTCTTTCTTTGTTGGGTCTTTGTGTGGTTTATGTATAAGCATAATTGTGGCTTCATAGAACGAATTTGGTAGAATACCTTCTGTTTCTATTTTGTGGAATAGTTTGAGGAGTACTGTTATTAGGTCTTCTTTGAAGGTCTGATAGAATTTTGCACTAAACCCATCTGGTCCTTGGCTTTTTTTAGTTGGCAGTCTATTACTGACTGTTTCTATTTCTTTAAGGGATATGGGACTGTTTAGATCATGTATCTGATCATGATTTAACTTTAGTTCCTGGTATCTATCTAGAAAATTGTTCACTTCATTCAGATTTTTCAGTTTTGTTGAATACAGGCTTTTGTAGTCTGATCTGATAATTTTTTTGGATTTCCTAGGTTTCTGTTGTTATCTCTTCCTTTTCATTTCTGTTTTTGTTAATTAGAATACTGTCTCTTTGGCCTCTAGTTAGTCTGGCTAAGGATTTATCTATTTTGTTGATTTTCTCAAAGAATCAGCTCCTGGTTTGGTTGATTCTTTGTATAGTTGTTTTTGTTTCCACTTGGTTGATTTCATCCTTGAGTTGTTTTTATTATTATTATTATTATTATTATTATCATCATCATCATCATCATCATCATCATCATCATCATCATCATCATCATTTTTTTGGTTTTTTGAGACAGGGTTTCTCTGTGTAGCCCTGGCTGTCCTGGACCTCACTCTGTAGACCAGGCTGGCCTCGAACTCAGAAATCTGCCTGCCTCTGCCTCTGCCCCCCAAGTGCTGGGATTAAAGGCCTGCGCCACCACCACCTGGCGAGTTTGATTATTTACTGCCATTTACTCCTCTTGGTGTATTTGCTTCTTTTTGTTCTAGAGATGTCAGATGTACTGTCAGGTTGATAGTGCATGCTCTCTTCAGTGTCTTTTTGGAGGTACTCAGCACTATGAGCTTTCTTCTTAGTAGTGCTTTCATTGTGTCCCACATGTTTGTATATGTTGTGCCTTCATTTTCATTAAATTCTAAAAAGCCTTTAATTTCTTTCTTTATGTCTTCCTTGACCAAGTTATCATTGAGTAGAGCATTCTTCAGCTTCTACCTATATGTGGGCTTTCTAATGTTTATGTTATTGTTGAAGACCAACCTTAGTACATGGTGATCTGGTAGGATGCATGGCATAATTTCAATCTTCTTGTATCTCTTGAAGCCTGTTTTGTGACCGATTATGTGGTCAGTTTTGGAGAAGGTACCATGAGGTGCTGAGGAGAAGGCATATTCTTTTGTTTTAATATAAAATGTTCTATAGATATCTGTTAAATCCATTTGGTTCATATCTTGAGTTAGTTTCACTTTGTCTCTCTTTAATTTGTGTTTTCATGATCTGTCCACTGTTGAGAGTAGGGTGTTGAAGTCTCCCAGTATTATTGTGTGGTGAAATGTATGTTTTGAGCTTTAATAAAGTTTCTTTTATGAATGTCGTGCCATTGCATTAGGAACATAGATGTTCAGAATAAAGAGTTTTTCTTGGTGGATTTTTCCTTTGATGATTATGAAGTGTCCTTCCTCATCTTTTTTGATAACTTTAGGTTGAAAGGCAATTTTATTCAATATTAGAATGGCCACTGCAGCTTCTTTCTTGGAATCATTTGCTTGGAGTATTGTTTTCCAGGCTTTTACTCTGAGGTAGTGTCTCTCTTTGTCACTGAGGTGGGTTTCCTGTATGCAGCAAAATGTTTGGTCCTGTTTACATATCCAGTGTGTTATTCTAGGTCTTTTTATAGGGGAATTGAGTCCATTCATATTAAGAGATATTAAGGAAAAAAGGTTGTTGCTTCCTGTTATTTTTGTTGTTAGAGGTAGGATTATGTTTTTTTTTAGGTATCTTCTTTTTGGTTTGTTAAAAGATTATTTTTCTTGCTTTTCCTTGGGTGTAGTTTCCCTTCTTGTGTTGGAGTTTTCCATTTATTATCCTTTGAAGAGCTGGATTTGTTTAAAGATATTGTATAAATTTGTTTTTATCATGAAATATCATGATTTCTTCATCTATGTTTATTGAGAGTTTTGCTAGGTATAGTAGCCTTGGCACTTGTATTCTCTTAGGGTCTGTACGACATCAGCCCAGGATCTTCTAGCTTTCATAGTCTCTGGCAAGAAGTCTGGTGTAATTCTGATAGGTCTGCCTTTATATGTCACTTGACCTTTTTTCCTTACTGCTTTTAAAATTCTTTCTTTGTTTTGTGCATTTGGTGTTTTGACTATTAAGTGGCAGGAGGAATTTCTTTTCTGGTCCAGTCTATTTGGAGTTCTGTAGGGTTCTTGTATGTTCATGCACATCTCTTTCTTTAGGTTAGGGAAATTTTCTTCGATAATTTTGTCAAAGATATTTACTGCCCCTTTAAGTTGGAAATCTTTGATCTCTTCTATACCTATTATCCTTAGCTTTGTTCTTCTTATTGTGTCCTGGATTTCCTGGATGTTTTGAGCTAGAATCTTTTTTACATTTTGAATTTTCTTTGGTTGTTGTGTCAATGTTTCCTATGGTATCTTTTCTGCCTGAGATTTTCTCTTGTATTTCTTATATTCTGTTGGTGATGATTCTATGGCTCTTGATGTCTTTCCAAGGTTTCCTAATGTCTCCTTTTGTGATTTTTTAATTGTTTTTACTTCCATTTTTAGATTGTGGATGGTTTTCTTCAATTTCTTCACCAGTTTGGTTGTGTTTTCCTGTAATTCTTTAAGGATTTTTTTGTGTTTCCTCTTTAAAGGCTTCTACCTGTTTACCTCTGTTCTCCTGTATTTCCTTAAGGGAGTTATTTATGTCTTTCTTAAAATCCTCTATCAGCCTCCTGAGGTGTGAATTTAAATTCACATCTTGTTTTTTCGGTGTGTTATGGTATCCAGGACTTGCTGTGGTGGGAAAACTGGGTTCTGATGATGCCAAGTTGTCTTGGTTTCTGTTGATAAGATTCTGGTATTTGCCTTTTGTCATCTTGTTATTTCAGGTGTTAGATGTTCTTGCTGTCTCTGGCTGGAGTTTGTTCCTCCTGTGGGTTTGTAAGCCTATGTCAGCACTCCTGGGAGATCAGTTCTCTCCTGGAGGAACTTATGTGCAGAGGGCTCTGGAACAGCCCAAGCTCTGGGTACAGATGGTAACCAAAAGGATCCTGTCCCATCTGCTCCACTGTTCTTGTACCCCATGTGCTCCTCGCTGTCCTACTCCAGACAGTGATTGGAGAGAAAGAGGCTATCCCACCACCGAGCCAGGGAGTGAAAACACTCATGGGAAGACAGGTCTCTCCTGGGTGGACTTGTGCACAGAGGGCTGTAGATCAGCCTCAGCTCAGGGGTACAGATGGCAGGCCAAATATATTCTGACCCACCTGCTGCACTGTTCCTGTGTTCTGTGAACTCCTGGCCAGCCCCACTCCAAAGTTTTTGGAAAGAAAGTCAACAATATCACTCTTAGTAACTTTTCTTCTATATATCTTATTTTTCTAGTTTGCTTGAAATATATTTTAAAATATATTTATTAGAAAATCTTAAGCATAGTGAAAATTACAGTATAATATATGGCCTACCCATATTGTCTGGGTATTGTCTGAATTAATAAGTGCTGCTATCATCCCATATGTGGGTTATCTTTTTTCAGAATACTACTACAGTATTAGATACACCTGAGGATAAGTTCCCTTTGTAGCTAGCAACAGTGTTTCCTGGCCCTTTCCTTTATTGTAAAATTATGAGTGTATTTATTGATCATATTCTATTTATTCCATATCTTCATGCCAATATTAAAATAAGCTAACCATTCAACTGAAGATAAACAATCTGGTTGTTTCCAATTTTGCTTTCTTATAGTCTTTGTACATATCCCAAGTAGGAATTCTGTAGGTTGTATGTACATAGAAACTCATGTGTTTAGAATAACAAGCAAAATATTCATTTTAGTCTATCTTAGAAAGAAAACCATTTAGTATTTTAATTTAAAATAATAGGTTTGGTGACGTTTTGGGATTCAAGATTTGTTTATTAAGGCACTCATCCTGCTCACACTGCTAGCAGCACATCTGCCTCATCTGCAGACAATACATGATATTCAAAAATTACAAACAATTGCAGACAATGATACTCAAACATAACTCTGTATAGAAGAGGAGAGAAGGCTAACTGTTTCAAAAGACCGTCTTAGAAATCATCGCTTTCTTCCTGGATCTCTGCTCACTGCCCTAATAACGTTTTGTCTGTCTCTGAGCCACTGTCAATGTAATTACTTTTGAAGAATACTCTTCTGTAACTCAGGGTGGTGTCATTGAAACGTGAGTGTACTGGAGACAGAGTTATTGAGCAAATAAAATGAATGAATTCTTTTGGAAATGACAACGAAGGTGCTTATTGTAGAAACATTTGATAATATAGATGTCTACTTGGTTATTGCCAGTCTCTGGAGTATGGAGCCTTGCCACTGATAAACTTTTCCTGGTTACTTTGCATGTCTATTGATATTCTGCTTCTCCTTTTGATGAGTTGGTTCTGACCACTTTCTACTGATATACTATTTCTGATTGTTTATAACCCTTTCTTCCTTTGTTCTTTTTCTTTCTTTGCTTCCTTCTTTGTTTCTTTCTTTGCTTCTTCCTTGTTTCTTTGTCTCTTTCTTCCTTTGTTTCTTCATTTCTTTCTTTCTTTTGACACTAATATTTAATATGGGTATCTTCTCTCATATCCTATTTTTAAGAATTTATTTTTATCTTTAATTCTGTGTGTGTGTGTGTGTGTGCGTGTGCATGTGTTCATACATGTATGTGTGCTGTGAGTGTGCTTGAGCGTGTGAATATGAGTGTCTGCAGAAACCAGAAAAAGGCATCAGATCTTCTAGAGCAGGAGTTGCAAGTAGTTGTGAGCTCCTCAATGTGAGTGCTAGAAAACAAACAATATGTTTGTTAACCAGTAAGCCATCTCTCCAGTCCCTGTTATCTGCCTTCTAACCTTGTTTTTATGGCTATACCCTGACCTTTATCTCTTAACCTTTTTTATATGCATATCTCCTGATAATCTGTATTTTAACTTTGTTCATAGGAATGCCAGATTCCTAAGTTGTTAGTGAATGAGACTGAGGAAAGCCAAATGGATAATAAGACTTTTCTAGAACTTTATAAGACTTAGGAATAGCAAGGTTTAAGTGTTTAGGAGTAAAGCAACTCTGAGTACAGCAAAGGGATGGGGAAGCTGTAAAGGAAAGAAAGGCTTGTGAGCTGTATCTGTGTTGCTAAGCAGCTGTTAGAGTCCATTTCCTGTTGAGGTGTGCATTGTTGCTCTTAATCTCTTCACTCTTATCTTGTACACAGAGTGCATAGGATGTGAGTAGAGTATGATTACTATATCCCAAATGGATAGGGGAGAAAGCAAAGACATAAAATAACAAAGGATCAGACACAAGACCCAATAAGGAAGCTCTGAAACTGTATCCCATCTCTATGTCTTTCCTCATCTTTGCTGTTATAATGGCAAGATATGAGAGAAAATCCATGTTACATGCATTGAAATGATTGACAATATGAATTTAATGATTTTCATCTTCAGTTCTTGCTTCTAGATTTAAACATATCAATGTAGGCATATGAATCCAAAAGTCTTTGTTGTTTATGAATCTTGTTTTCTTCCCATTTCCTAACCCTTCATCACCTTCCCTCTTTGTGTGCTACTTTCCCTCCTTACTTTCTTTTCTCTATTCTTCATATGATAACATTCCCCACAGATTTTTAATATTAAGCTGTAATGATTATTCCTTGTCTGATATAAACATGATCTATTAGCAAGACTAGAACTGGCAACCATTAAGCAGACAAATTCTAATTTAAAAAAAAAAAACTTAAAAATTTTAACTGTATTTGTTTACTTCTTACCCTGTCTGACTGTAGTCTGTCTGTCTATCTATCTATCTATCTATCTATCTATCTATCTATCTATCTATCATCAATTTTCATGTGTATTCTTTTGTACATGTGCCTTGGTGCACAGGTACAGGTCAAAGGATAACATGTGAGAGTTGGTTCTTTCCTTTCTCCCATGTGAGTATCCCACAAAAGTCTTTACCCACTGAGTCATTTCTCAGACCAATGAATATCTTGCTTTAAAATATTTTCTGCCCCTTTATCCACAGGAATTCTAATTCACTTAGATGAGAGTTTATAAAGTATTAAGCCTTTGGTTTTCTGAGGACTCCTTTAGGCAGCTCCTTCTCTTCAGATGAAAAAGGAATCTTATTTTTTTATTTACCATTCTCATCCTTAATTATAAAATCCTTGTTACTTTTCAGATCTAAAAAGAGTAAAATTACCATGCACAATGACAACTGAAAGGAATAAATAGGAGGTGGCTACCACTTTCATCCTGGAGATGCAGAAGAAGCAGAGATAGCAAGAGTCAAGGGGCCGAGTATACTCTTTGTGCTTGGTTCAGCATCAATTCTGTCTGCCTGAAGTCACATTTCCAGCAACTCCATGGTTTTCATGCATATTCGGTCTGAGTGAAAAATGTCACGTATGGTAAAGAGACAGGGAACGACTTTCAGATGCTGCTTTTGTGGTATATTCAATGTATTTCTTAGTAGGTCATATCCACTGGTATATATTCATACTGATTTCTACCCTAGCTCCTGATTCTGACAACAAAGTACATTTTCAACATAGCTAGGTGAGAATGACTTTTCAGGGAGAGTTGAACTAAAACCCTTCCCTTGGGATAGCTAAAGAAAAATAAGGGATAATGAGGCTTAATTATGTTTTGTTGGTAATGATGGTGATGCCTTCCATCATTGTCAAAATAGCTCTGTTATTGGAAGGAATGTGTGACTTCCCCATGTTTGCTTGCTACAGTTGTCCTTTTCTCTAAATAGATTTTACATTCTGTAAAGAACAATGATTATGGTTCTTATTATATTTTTATACTGTTTTCTTCCATCTGCTGTTCTCTCCAGCAAGCTTAATTACCTGACTCAGTTCTGTAACTCACACCTTTTATCCTTATCCTTATGTCTGAGAGCAGATAGAGCTCGTCAAGAGCTGACAAGTAATTATTCCCGGAGTGTTGCTATAAACAGTCAACCATAATGTTCCTCTTCATAGTTTGGTGAGTTACTACCATATTTTATCTGGAGAAATTCAATAAAAATGCAGTTCTCTGGCTAAAGCTTTACACAGAGAGGAACTGCAAAAATCCTGAAACAATTCAATTTGTTCTGAAAATTTGTTAAACCATTCCTGGGTGATTGGTGCTGTCCAAGGTGCTAGTGAGACTGCAGAGTGGCTAGTGTCAGTCTACTCTGTGAGTAAAGAGATTGAAGCAATTTGTAAGAAATGTAACCTTGGAAGAACAAAGGAAGTAGTATAAAGTGCCACCTATGCGCAGAGTCTCTCAAGTGTTTTCACCAAGCCTTCACATTTAGCTGTATAAACGGGCATTTCAACTAGCTCCAACACACATAGGTGTCAATACAGGCTTGTATACTAGTTCATTTTTATTCTCTTTGTAAATAGCTTTTAAAGCAGACTTTCAAAGGCTGTTATCTTTCCTGTGAAGTGACATTTCCTCTAAGAGGGTCACTTTCCTTGTTAGTACTTATTCATGATCTGTCATCCACAAATTTATGGCCTTTATCTGCCTACATCAACTTCTCTTCATTCAGCTGCTCTCCATTCATATCCATGGTGTCTTGTATCTGTGTTATCACTCAGATGGAAATGTGTCTTTCTTCTAAAGAGAAGATCATTTCAGGAGAATGAACACATCACCCCAAAGCACTTTCCATTTGGGTAGTGGTGGACCTTAGACACAGGAATGAACATGCTTCCCTCTATTGACAATTCTTTAGGAACTTCTGAACAATGAGGCTCTAATAGCTGCTGGGAAAAGATATATGTACTAACAACCATTAACCAATGCCTTGTAAGCAGATCCCACTAATTGGTATGTGAATACTTTCTGGTACCCACTGACTCAGATTGCAATTTCTTATAATTACTTAAATCATATTCAATACAACATTGCATTAAAATCTAGACAAAAGACTGTGACATACTCTAATCTTTAAATATGCACCTTCTCCAATGAATAAGTCCAAAGCCCAGTAATAATCAATGCTAAAAGGAGCTACCCTGAGCACCTTGCATAGGAGCCTTTGTCTCTGAACTCCTGAATCAACAACCCTTCAGTTCAAATCTAACATTTACTCCTTTATCCTTCCCCTTCTCCCCCTTCTCCTCTCTCTTTCATACAGTGTTTTACAATGTTGGCCAGGTTTGTCTATAAGTCATGATCCTCATGCCTCAGCATTCTAAGTGCTGGAAGCACAGGCATGTGCTATCTTGAAAAATCTAGTCTCTAAAGACAAGATTCTCCCACCTAGAACTTGAGGGGTCATGCAATCATTATTTTAACTCATTTGATTGAAATATTATTTCATACCTTAAAATGATAACAATTTGATGGAATCACTAAGCATCCAACCCTACTGCTCTTCCTTATTTCTTCTATCGTAATATGGTCAGGTTTCTCTGAGAAGGTTGTAATTGGAGTTTAGCTTGCAGACTTAACATTTCACCAACTAAGCATAAAATGGAAGTGCAAGAAACATTGATAGAGGTCTCTCTGGGCTGGTGTCCTGAGCAGACCTTGGGTGCAAGCTCTACAGCCAGTCCCACAACACCCAGAGAAAGATCCACTACCAGGGGCTCTGAAATTCTCAGGATCAGAGGTAAGGAGGACCAAACATCTGACTGAACACCAGGAGTAACTTGGATCAGGGGGACCAGGCACACAAGAACTCTGCCAGCAGAGTGGCTCTGGTTCCTTGAGGTCTCTCTAGGCTGGTGTTCTGAGCAGACCTTGGGCCCAGGCTTCACAGCCAGTCCCACGACACCCAGAGGAAGCTGCTGCACTCCCAGGTGTTCTAACAAGCCCAGGGTCACAGGATCCCAGAATCACAGAGTCACAGAGACTACCTGACTCTGAGGAGTTCTGATACAACCAGGATCACAGGAAGGACTGACTCCAGTAAGAATTAGCAAGGGCAGGTAGCCCTAGAGATAACCAGATGGTGGGGGGTACAAGTGTAAGAAAATAAACAACACAAACCAAGGTCACTTGGCATCATCAGAACCTAATTTTCCCACCAGAGCAAGTCCTGGACACACCATTACACAGGAAAAGCAAGATTCAGATCTAAAATCACTTATCATGATGATGATACAGGACCTTAAGAAACACATAAATATCACCCTCAAAGAAATACAGGAAAACACAGGTAAAGAGCTAGAAGCTCTTAAAGAGAAAACACAAAAATCCCTTAAAGAACTACAGGAAAACACACAAACAGGTGAAGGAAATGAGCAAAACCATCCAGAATCTAAAAATGGAAATAGAAACAATAAAGAAATCAGAAAGAAAAACAACCCTGGAGATACAAAACCTAGGAAAGAAATCAGGAGTCATAGATGCAAGCATCACCAACAGAATACAAGAGATAGAAGAGAGAATCTCAGGGGCAGAAGACACCATAGAAAACATTGACACAACAGTCAAAGAAAATGCA
>JADRCD010056052.1:0-10806 GCA_019843815.1 Montemys delectorum | reverse complement strand
GTGTGTGTGTGTGTGTGTGTGTGTGTGTGTGTGTGTGTGTGTATGTGATTTTCTATAAATGGTATATGTCTTTTTCAACATACTGAATCATATCATGATTATTTTGACAAGGAATATATTGGATCTCCATATTGCTTGAGTATATGAATATTTATTCTAGCAATATGGATTTTTCCAATCCACAAGTAGACATAGACTCTGGTTTCCTTCATCACAAATTTATTTTTCTATTTAGAGGTCATTCATCTTTTAATCAAATATGTTTTTTCTTCAGTGAATATATTAAATAGTCTAATTTTCTTGACTTTTATATTAGAGAATTCACTTTGTTCCCAAGTTTTATGCCTTGTAACTTTGTTGAACTCATTTATTTAAAAATAATTATAGAATTCTTTATTATTTTTAATTAGAACAGAATTACATCTCATTCTTTCCTCCTTTTCTCCCTCTATCTTCTTCCAAATACTTTCCCTTGAACCTTTCCCCTCTCAAGTTGACAGTCTTTGGTTTCCTTTTTTATATTTGTTACATTCATATTTGTATATATGTGCATGTGTGTACAAGTATGCATAGAAATATAAATAAATTAAGCCTGCTGAGTCGCTGAGTCTATATGTGCTGTTTGTGTATGTGTTTTCAAGCCTGATCACTCTGCACTGAGCAACCAGTAAGGGGAGAATATTCCTGGAAAATGCTAATTTTCTTACTCTTATAGTTAAAGTTTACTCACAACAGTCAATAGTAACCTATAGTTCGTTCTCTTAGGTTGGGAATGCATAAGCATAAAACTTTTCCATTTCTGTGTTTACATGCTCACTGATATTGCAGGTCTTCTGGCCTTGTCTGTGCTTCAATTTCCATGAAACAGTTTCAAATTAGACATCTTGATATTCTACCTCTCACAATGTCTCTGTCCTGTCTTTCTTGGTTCCCTATAACCCATAAATGCAGGAGCTGGGATGTAGATGTATCTGTTGTGGCTTGAATTTCCATAATATGTTGATCTCTGTGTTGTAAAGTAATATAATGTTTATGTGACGGTTTGTAGTAATTGATTACTACAAGGAGAGGCTTCTTTGAAAAGAGTTGGTAGCTATACTTATCTGTTGGCATAATGATAAGAGAATGATAAGGGAATTATGCTGGTCTAGCAAAGTAGCAATGGTAGATTCTTTTCTAAATTCCTAATTGTCACAAGGCCTAGGAAACTGGAAATTTGTGTAGTATAATTTAGGACTTCCCTTTTTGTGAGTAGGCCTTAAGTCTAATCAGACAGCTGATGGTTGCTATGAACCCATGAGTGCCACTTGTTATAAATTTAGGCATATCTTGCAATGTTGGTAATTATGAGTTCATAGTAGTGACAGCTGAGTGGATTGTGTTCCTTCCTTGGCAATTTGAATAATATTTTTCTAAAACTATGAATGACAGAGTACAGGAGACACTTTCAGGTCAGATATACCTCTAGGCATCTGAATAATATATTTTAAGTGTATGGTATCTTCAGCAATATAGGCATTCTCTTGAGTCCCGGGTGGCAACCAAATGTTCCATAGATGATCAGTATTAGTTTTGTAGTTATTTGAACTGCCCTGACCTAGTCTCTGAAAGAATGTTTCTTATGCTTTGGTACTAAGATTTCGTTAGTTTATTACACTTATGGAGATCACTGTCATCTCAAGAGATTTAATGTCCACATGATGAAAATAGATATGGATAGATACAGATAAAGATATACATATATACCTATAGGACACATAGGTATATATAACTCCAAATATAACTATGAGAAAATTATCCAAGTACAGATACTTGGGTAACTGTATATAATTTTATACATATAATTTATATTATTAAGATATTATGTACACTTGTATATATTATATATAATTTAGGTAAATATACAATAATATGATTGCTTAAGATTTTATCAATCTAAATGTTATTTGGTCTCCCATCTCTTTCAATAATGACCTCTTTCCCAGTTGTCTTTGAACAATGTTGGCTTTTAAATTCCTCTTTTCTAATTTCTCTAAGGGCTCTGATTAGGAATTCTTATACTCTATTGAATAAAGGTGGTGAAAATAGTCATCTTCTCTGGTTTAAGATTTGAGAGAAAGCTTGAAAATTCCCCACTCTGCATTCTAGTATGATGCTGGAAGTGTTATAAATAACCAAATCATGTTATACTCCCTCTCGAAATTGTAGTCTATTCAGGCTTGTAGATTCTTTTTCTATACAAGTGGAATTTAATTTTACCCAAGAGCTATTGAACACTCTTTGGCCCTGATGATTGCTGGCCATTATAGAGATGAGCTCTGCATAGCCATTCATCATTTCTGAACAAGCCTTATAACTTGCTTATAGATTATTCTATTCCAAAGAAAATATGACAAAGGTGATAAGATGTCAATTCAGTGATTTCTTATAGAAAATGAAACTCCTTGTTAGAAAATTAAAGAAAGTACTCACTCTCCTACCAGTGCTAAGGAAGGAAACAACCCATGAAGCAAGGCTTGTGTGTGGCATCTCAGGCCTGAGGCAAACTTTGGCCTATATTCACAAAAATCTGGGGCCTCCATTTTATAACACCACAAGAAAATGAAGTCTGCCTACAAGCCAAGGATATTTTGAAGCAGAAATTTCCCCAGTCGAACTTTGATGAGATTAAAGCACCCAGTAGATATTGAATTGCAGCTCACTGACACCAAGAAAAAAAAAATGTCAACTTGCAGCTACACACGCAATATAAAAGAGATATGAGATAACAAACATATATGGTTTTAAGTCATTGGAGTTGAGGTCACTTACTAATGCAGACTGGAAATCAAGTTCTGATCTTAGTTGTATTTTTGAAATTCTTTGTCTGCATAGTTATTTACATTCAGGTACATTATTCTGCAAATTCTAGTTTGCTCAGGTACCCTGACATCCAATTTTTGTCCTTGAAAATGATCAAGATTACCCATCTTTATTTATTTTGATTCCCCTTAACTACCCTGAATACTAAAAATAACTTTTTGTTATAAAGGATTCCTTATTTGATTTTTGATTTTACTATGATGCTATAGATAACTTTCTTATTCATTCATGTATCATAGTGTTTTTTTTTTTAAAGTGGAACAACTGAAACTGTAATATATTTGAGTTTATTGTAGTAGTCTATAGGGACCTCCATTTCCCTATAACCATATAGCTCATTATCATTAGTTCTTGTTCTTTAAAATTCATTTATATGATTCTTCCAATATGCCAGCTGCTCAGATACCTGACTTCAATTCTGCTGGTGACTCTGCCCTCCACTCTGACTCTCATTCTTATGTCTTAGCTGTATCTTGTCTTTTTAATATCTGTGTTTCAATCTCAAACCAGTATCTCCTCTCTTTTGAGTTTATTGCCTGTGTAGCTCCTTCTTAACCTTTAATATCTGGCTTGCTATTTTGTTCTTATTTCCAAGACCTCTAAGTACTATAATTTCTGAGTTCACTGTCTTCCTTTCTATCTATAATACTCATTCCCTTTGCAATCGATTTGTCTCACAGGTCCTTCAGTTTAGAGGAGGTGGGTGGGTAAAATTCAGTTGAATTGGTGATAACCCAGAGGTCAGGAATGAATAATAGATGTGTAGCTTTATTCAAGGACAGTTACAAAGAGGTGGTAAAGAAAAGAGAAGCGTTTAAACTCGATAAAACCCAATATCAGAAGGACAACTTTCTAGATATTTATGTTTCTCTGAAAATAAATTACGTATATTTAACTGAGTCTAAGTTTGAGTATAAGTCAGAAGTCAATAGACAAATAAAACAAAAGCATTTCTATACACTTACAAAGTCCGGTGCTTTCCTTGCTACTAGTATTTAACCAGCCAGCAAACGAACAGAAGTCTTTTGAAATTTTAATCCTGAAATTTTCAGCATATCACATTCAAAACATAAACGTTAAGAAAAATATATTCCTAAGAAACAAATTAGCTACAATGGTGCAGGTGCTGAGTATTCTAACAATTCTTAAATGTTCTGTCATTGTAGCTTTTAGAAGATCCTTTTCTTAACTTAGTAATCCTTTTCCAGTACCCTGATAATAGAACAAAGTCAACCTATAACTTACCACCTGGAAGCAAATAAGAATTAAGGTCTTCCATCACCCATTTTGCATCTTTGTAGTTATACTTCCTAACAGTCCTCTGTGGAAATTCTAGATTTCTCCTTGTGGAATTTTGAAATTTTATGATATGCAGTGTTATTCCTTCCATCTGGCTACCCTGAACACTTGGCTATAAGAATATTAAAATACTTAACTCCTACATAGCAAGTTAAAAATTCTTAAAGTTCAGTGCAGGTTAATGTTTATACAATTCAGTTTATTGAATGGAAGTGTTATATAGAAATGTAGTAGTCTACTTTCCAAGAAGATTGATAAATACTAAGCCATGTTTGACAAAATAAGATTTTTATAATTTTATTCTTGTACATTTAGATGTTAGGCTCGCTGTACATTACCAACAGCAAGTTTTCATAACTTAAGAAAATATGATATAGCAACAGAATCTGCCTGGTATAAATGTCTCATCTTGATATAACATATACTAACCTCAGCTGTCAGTAATGTTTAAACTCCATCTAACTATGTCTAACTGGAGATGGATAAGAAAACTAAATTAGAATCTAGTACTACAAAACATTTTCAACAGCTCCTCATGTTTAAGCATCCCATTTATATAAATGATCATAACCATCATTTGATTATAAAATTTATATTTATTGAAATATTATAAAGTTAAAAATATAATAGACAAATTATAAAATTTATACTTTACTAAGAAAATATAAATATTGTATACTTTATGCACATGAATGATATGTTACACGCAATGTATGAGTGTGTTGAAGAATACTCTTTCTAGATTTTTGCAACAATTAAAATAGGAATTTCACTGTGGTTTTGAAAACATTTTAAGGATTTTTTCAATTATTTTTCATTCATTTTCCTTTGGGGGAGGAGTAGACTGTTGAGGCAGTGTCTCATATAGGCCTATCTAGTATAAAATTTGCTGTGTTCTGGAGGACAACTTTCAATCCATGATTCTCCTGCAACTACCTTCCATAGCCTAGGATTACAAGTATGTACACCCAGTTTATGCATTTGTAGGGATTGAATCTAGGGCTTCCTGTGTGCTAGACAGGTATTTGCCAATTAAGCAACATCCAAGCTATTTTATTTTCATTTAAAAGCAAAAATCTCCTAGTTTTTCTCTTTTCTTAAAACTGATCATTTTCATCTTGCACTTGGTTTTGTTCAGCTTTCTTTTCAATTGATCAGTGAAAATGTTCCATAAATATTTCCTCTGAAGACTTCTGGTTTCCACTCCTGTGATAATTTTCTATTGACCATGCTTGAAACTTCCTAGTGAATGCTTTGAATGCTTCTTACATTCTGTGACCTAGGGCAGAGAGCAATAGTTGTGGTTTTATTTTTTAAAAAATCTTGAGTTGAACTTAAATCTGTCTCCCCATTATGGGCATTGATTGATTCTACTTCTGTCTTCTGAAGCATCTAGGATTCTAGTAGTTCTAATATTTGTCAGGTAAAATATGTCTTTACTCTTTAAAGAGAGGATTTAAATTTTCCTAATTGAACTAGCACACTGACTGACATGTATGACTGTCTACCCTGAATTTCATATAAGGAAGTAATAAAGTTTTCTTAGAGAGTTATGATTATTTTCATTCATATCTGGATTCTAATTTTACTATATTTCATATTATTAATTAAAACATTAATTTTGTTAATTATATTCATAAATAACATTTCTGCTTTTAAATTTTAATTAAAAATTAAACAGATATAAATATCAGAAAAATTTCAAGGTATTCCTGTTATTAGTTATGCAGATTGTATTGGGGGTATGTGTTATAGAATTATAATGTATAGAAAATGAGATCTTTGATTACCTAAATTTTTGAACCTGTTAAAGAAGATCTAAATTATTATCATTTATACTTTGAGTTCTTGAAAGCAGTGATGCTTTTTGGCATACTTACCTTGCAAATATCAGACCAGCAGGGGAACTACTCGAGAGCACAAAATAATGGAAGCACAATCTAATAATCATAGTTTTCTCATGGCTCTGTTTTCTTTTGCAAATGCTATTAGGTGTTGTTCGAAAATTACTAAATTGTAAAAAAATAAACATAGTGTCAGGAATTATATGTACAACATTTTCCCTTAGTTTAAAGGGTTATTCTTCAATTGATTTTTATTTTGTGTTTTACTAAATGTATTAAAAAATATCAACTATAAATATCTATTATTTATATTTATTATTTTAGGATATGTATATTTTGTTTAGAAAATCACTCTTACAGTCCTTAAATTTATATACCTGGTTAGTCTGTGAGTAGCTTTCATGTACTCAGTCATTTTACTTCTTTCCAAGGCTCTGTGATATTAACATAGACTTAGAGTATTTAAGAATTCCTCTATATATGTATCCATACACACACTTACACCCACACATACACATACATGTATATAATATGCATATCAAAAGAGGAGAAAATATAATACTAAAATTATATCCTGCATTAATTAATATTTTAAGGACAAAGAGGTTTTTAGATCAGACATGACAGAATGAAAGACCATTACTGTCAATCTTACACTGGAATCATTAGGTAGTATGTATCAGTTTTCTCTAGCCTCTAGATAAACCCAATTAGTTACCTATGTACAAATTAGAAGAAAAATGAACAAATTAAATAAGAAGAGAGTTTTATGTGCTTTTACAAACTAGCTACTACTTTACAGGCCAATTGATGCAGCAAATATTTATTAAGTATATTGTAGCAAACTAGTCATTTTCCTAAGTACATGATTCTATTGATGAAAGCTAATACATTATTACAAGATGAAAAAAATTAAAGCTAAAGATTATACTCTTTATCAAGCTGAAATTTTATAAGGAGTTGTAATAACAGTTTTAGTATAAGCTAAACTTAACTTTTTTGTTTTATTAGATTTTTTCTTTATTTACATGTCATACAATATCTCCTTTCCCAGGTTCCTCTTCGAAAAAAAAGAAAAAAAGAAAAGAAAATGAACAAAACCAAAACAAACCCCTGTTCCATCCCCCTCCCCCTGTTCACCACCCCACCCACCCTCTCCTGCTTATTGGCCCTGGCATTCCCCTACACTGAGACATAGAACCTTCACAGGGCCAAGAACCTCTCCTCCCATTGATGACGAATGTGACCATCCTCTGCTATACATATGCTGCTAGAGCCATTAGTCCCATTGTGTTTACTCTTTGGTTGGTGGTTTAGTCCATGGGAGCTCTGAAGGTACTAGTTTGTTCATATTGTTGTTTGTCCTAAAGGGCTGCAAGCCCTTCAGCTCCTTGGGTCCTTTCTCTAGCTCCTTCATTGGGGACCCTGTACTCAGTACAATGGATGGCTGTGAGCCTCTACTTCTGTATTAGTCGGGCACTGTCAGAACCTCTCAGGACACAGCTAAATCAGGCTCCTGTCAGTCAGCACTTGTTGGCATGCACACTAGTGTCTAATTGTATCATTTTCTGCTTTATCTTGTTCTTGCTAAAACTAGGTAGTTAAATTAGTAATATACAAAAACAGAGCTCTTATGAGAAATGATTAATGGAAAGAAATGGTAGTCTGAATATATTATTGGACATGTTTCTAAATAACTATAGAATTATATAATGCTCAGGATGTTAATTGACAACAAATCCTGAGTTATTAGCTTAAAAGGCCTAAGTTCAATAATTCTATAAATTGGTTAGATGATTGTGCTGACTGCATAATTAAGGGATGAAAAAGCAGTTGCAAAAAAGCATTATATGTTTATAAAGTGAAAAGCACATTAAAAGATTTTGTAGGACTTCAACACCTTTGTATCATTTGGTGAAATATGGTCTTCTCCCTTTCCCTTTCTTGTATATACACCCACACCACATATTTATTTATTTTTTTGGTCCTTAACTTATCACACAAACCAAGTACTCTATAAGTTTTAAGGTAAGACTTTCTGGAGGCATTTTATAATTTCTTTTGATAAATAATTCAGAGTATTTATATAAAAATTACTAGTAAATCTGATGTTCAGTGTGTACTTTAAAGATTCTCATGATTTCCAGAAGATTGTACAAACATATAGTAACTCACCTATAATACTTATAGATAATTCTGTAAAGTGGTCAGAATATTGTGGCATGAATAATTATAAAATAGCTCAAATGTTCTCTTTTCCAGTCAGTCTAAATCTGAAAAATTCTAAAAAGTTTAGACCACTGGTGAAGTATTTATGGTTAAGTTCATTGATGCCAACACACTTAAGAATCTTAAAACAAAGGTATACAAACCTTAAATGAATTTTTTCACCTTTATAAATAATCTATATTCATATAAAAGAATGAAGTACTTTTAAAATAATTTTTAAAAATTATCTTACCTTAAGAACATTTTAATGTAATTTTTACATATTATATATACATATATTATTACATCAAAATATACAATATCATGCTTTGTTTAATGGACTAGTAATTCAGTTTTTCCCCTGGTTAAACAAATACCTAAAACACTTACAGATTACAAATATGAGTGTTGATGTGGGTTATCTCAGGCTACTGAATCATAGGGTCTTACACATCCAACAATATCAGAATTAGAGCAGACGTAAAGAAGTCTGTATTGTTCTTTAAGGTTATACTCAAACGTTAGTCATTTGTTATTGTTTCCTCATTTAATATCCTGGGAACAGTACATTCCCTTCAGATGATGTAATGTATTGAGAGCTTTTTCATTAAATGGCAAGAAACATCAAAACTGTAGGACCAAAGAAAGTGTTCAAATATTGGTGACATTTTAATTAGAAAAATCTTAAGTTAATGAATATTTACTTCACTATATGCCACTTACAAAAGTTAAATTAAGAGCAGATAAGCAATTTAAACAGTACCTAGTATATAAAAGTAATTATGTACTAGACAACCAAAAAAGGTGAAGGGTCAGATTGTTTTAGAACAGAATTCTATTAGACATTCAAAGAAAAGTTAATGCCAATACTCTTCAAATGAATTCACAAAATAGAAACAAAAGGAATATTGGTTAGTTTTAATAATGAGTCCACAGGCCACTCATACTTAAACCACACAAAGACCCAAGAAAGAAAAATAATTACAGACAAATTTCCTTGTGTACATAAATACTAAAATTCCCAGGAAAGTATTTATAAACTGAATCCATGAACACATCCAAAAGGTTATCCACCATGACCGAATAGGCTTCATTCTAGATTTATATATGGTTTAGCATACATAAATCAATAAATCTAATTCACCATATAAACAGACAGATAAAAGACACATGGTAAAAGCTCACTAGATGCAGAAAAGGCCTTTTCAAAGTGAAGCATCTCCTCATGATAAAAGTCCTAGAGAGATTAGGCATATAACAGACACACTTCTACACAAAAATTTAGAGGAAGCCCATAGCCAATATCCACTTAAATGGAGAGAAGCCAAAACACTTTCACTAAAATTATGGGACAAGAAAATGTTGTCCAATCTCTCTGTACCTATTCAATATAGCACTTAGTCACAGCAGTAGAACAACTGAAGTAGATCAAGTTGGTACAAATTGCAAGAGAAGATGTTAATGTGTCTTTATGTGCATATGATATGATAGTATACATAAATGAGCCTAAAGTTTTTACTAGGAAAATCTGACAGCTGACAAACACTTTCAGCAAAGTAGGTGGATACAATATTAACTCACAATAATCAGTAGAGTTTCTATACACAAATGACAAAAGGACTGGAAAAGAAATCAAAGGAAACATATTTCACAATAGCTTCAAAAGTATAAAATAATTTGGGGTAAGCCGAAGTAAATTCCACTAAAGTAATAATGCAAGTGAAAGACTTATATGATTAAAAACAAAAAGATATTGAAGAAAGAAACTGAAGATGGTATCAGAAGTTGGAAATATCTCTTATGCCCATGAATCAGTGAGATTATTAAATTAGTATAGTAGGCCACCCTCTAAAAGGTAATTTCTAGACTCAATGGAATCTCCATCAAAATTCCAAAGCAATTATTTATATACCTTGAAAGGACAACTCTCAGCTTCATGTAGAAGCACACACATACATACACACACAAACACACCATCACCATCACCATCATCACAACTACCACCACCACCACCACCAAGAACAACAACAACAACAACAAACCAAAAACAAAACATACCACTATTCCAGAATCAAATTGTACTACAGAGCTATAGTAATACAAATAGCATGACACTGGCACAAAAACAGAAACATTGATCAGTGGAATAGAATTGAAAACTCTGATTTTTGATAAAGGTGCCAGAAATGTAGACCAAAAAATCAGAAGAGTATTTCAAGAAGCATTGAGTCACATTGAATGGCTACTTATAAAAGAATGCAAACACATCCATACCTATCACCCTACAGATAGCTCAACTTCGATTGGGCCAAAGACCTCAACATAATGCTAAATATACTGAATCTGATAAAAGAGAAAGTGGGAATAGTATTGAAGTCATTGGCATAGGAAGACTTTCTAGGCAGAGTATTATTATTGTGGGTACTAAAAAAATTGGGAGATGGTGCTGGCTCAACTGGAGGTCAACATGTAGAAAAATGCAAATCGACCCATTCCTTTCGCCTTGTACAAAGCTCAAGTCCAAGTGGATCAGGGACCTCCACATCAAACCAGATACATTGAAACTAATAGAAAGTAAAGTGGGGAAGAACCT
>JADRCD010056029.1:0-10493 GCA_019843815.1 Montemys delectorum | reverse complement strand
TAATTCTTAAAAATTAGTTACTTTATTTATTTACTTTACATCTCCACTGTAATTGTCTCCCCATCTACTCATCTTCCATTTCTCTTCAGAAAAGAGAAACAATTCTTTCATTTTCTGCTTGTGCCTCATGTGTGCAGGTGTCCACGGATGGCAGAAGATGGTGGCAGACACCTGGAACTAGTGTTACAGGCCATTGTGAGCCACCTGAGCTAACTGACATGGGTCCTGGGAACTGAACTCAGGTTCTCTGGAAGAGCAGTAAGTTCTCTTAAGCACTGACCCATTTCTCAGGCCCTTCAAATAACTTTTATCAATGTTAAATAAGTTCACTGTAAAAATGTAGGAATAAGAAATGAATGAAGGGCTGGAGAGATGGCTCAGAGGTTAAGAGCACTGGCTGCTCTTCCAGAGGTCCTGAGTTCAAATCCCAGTAACCACATGGTGGCTTATAACCATTTATAATGAGATCTGGTGTCCACTTCTGGCCAACAGGCATACATGCAAGCAGAACACTGCATACATAATAAATAAATCTAAAAAAAATAAAGAATGAGTGAAGATTAGCATATTAATAAGTCCACTATCTTGCAATACCTACTATATAGCTTCTTGGTACCTTTTTGCATGTACGCATATATTTTAGTATCCTGCCTTCATTTATCACTCACTATATACTGAACATTTTAAATAAAAGATAAATATCTTATCTGACATATTTGGGTACTGGATATGTTTTAACATTTTAACAATTTTGAATTTCAGGAATATTTTTGTATGTAAATACATATATATATGCATATATATGCATATGTGTATATATATATATGCACATTTGTGTGTGTATGTTGGAGATGAAATCTAAGTCTAAATATAAAACCAATTTATATGAGAATGCTCTTGCAGTGGACCAGCTTCAATTGTCAACACCCACATGGCAGTTTATAGTCATCTGTAACTCCTTCCAGAGAATCCAGTACAATAGGTATGCATGGTACACAAACATACATGAATGCAAAATAAAACACTTGCATAACCCTATACACATGTAGCTCTGTGTAGCTCTGGCTCTCCTAAAACTCCCTCTGTAGACCAGGATGGCCTTGAATTCAGGTATCTAAGTGCTTCAGCTTCCAAGTGCTGAGAGTAAAGGCATGGGCCACCACCACCCTGAAGAATATAAAGTATTTTTAATGCACCTGTATTATGACATCTTATCACATAAAGTTAGAATGGAATTTTCCACATGAGGGATAATAATGGTGTTCAAAAAAGTTCTAGATTTTGGATTTTTCCATAAATTAAGTTCAACTTGTTTACTGTATGAGTGCATTTCAATTTCATATAGTAGTCAATTGACTGAATACATCATGATTTAGTTGCCACATTATCTCAATAATAAATATATAGGCTGCTTTTGTTGTTCTTATAATACTTAGATGAGCTCTCTCTCTCCCTCTCTCTCTCTCTCTCTCTCTCTCTCTCTCTCTCTCTCTCTCTCTCTGTGTGTGTGTGTGTGTGTGTGTGTGTGTTTGTGTATGTATGTATGTTTGGCAGTAGAACAAGTACTTTAACCTAGAGACTCCCAGAAGCCAGAAAAAGATTCTATTTTTACATTTTTATTTTAAGGATGGATTTCACTAAATTACACAGACTGGACAGAACTCCCACTGTAGCCCAGGAAGATCTTAAGCTTGCAATCTCTGCTTCACCACTAGTCCTGTGCTACTGGTCTAGCTGAAATTAGCCCTTTTGTTTGTAATTACTTAGCCAAAGATAAGGACTCCTAGGATAGGCTGCTTGAAAAGTAACTACTGGATCAAAAAAGTATGTCCAGTTTTTAAGTTCATGGTACACATTTAGTCAAACTGATTTCTGGGATGGGTAGGATGGCTCAGAGGGTAAAGCAAGTCTGATGACCAGAGTTCGCCATATCTGAAACTCATATATAGGTGGAAGGAGAGAGCTAGCTTCCACGAAGGTTTCCTGTGACCTCCATGGCATCTATGCCCATATATGCACACACATACACACATACCCAGAGAGAGAATATACATACATACACAATCATAGTGAACAAATAAACTTTAAAAATAGTTTTTGGTTAATTTGTTTAAAAATGTGCATCTGGCTAGGTATGGTGGAGCATGCCTTTAAACCTAGCACTGGGGAAACAGATGCAGATGGATCTCTGTGGCTTCAAGCCTAGCCTGGTGTACATGACAATTTCTAGGCCAGCCAGGACTACATATTGAGACCCTGCTTCAGAAAAACAAAGAAAAAATATGCATTGGCTATTTTTCTATTATTTGTGCTAATGTTTCATTACTATTTTGTGTATATTTCAGACATTCAAGGACATATAACATTTTGTCACAAGTATACGTTACAGGAGGGGTTGGGTAAGAGTATCTTGCAGTATAGTGATCTTTTTTTCTTTTGTAAGTTTCCACTAGTTTTATATCATTGATCATTACGATCCCATATAAACTCAGGTTGCCTTGACAGTAACATAGAAAACTAATCCTTAAAATAATAATTAGTATTTCCAATACTAATAAGCTCCTGGAATAATGACTTCCTGAAGAAAAGTCTATTATTAGGTTGTTTCTCATCTTTCATTAAATCCAGCTTTTCTTGAATTATGTAACTTTGAACAATTCCTCATCTGTTTTACACAGCTATCCTCAAATATAACAGTCCATGACTTATAAAATATAGGAAATAAAAACTGCATAGTGTATTATCCTTTGAACTGAAGGTGAAGTATTTTAAAGCACTGAAAAACAAATGCTAATTTAGTTCCATAAATAAAAGAGCAGATGTCAATACACTTTCATAAATATAGAACTCATCTAAGAATTCTAGAACACTTTGCTGTTTGTTGTTTCTTGCTGTTTGTGTATGTTTGGGGGAGGGGATTCATGCATGTGCATATGTGTGTTTACACCAGAATATTACCTCATGTCATTTCTCAGGTACCATCCACTTTTGTTTTGAGACAGGCTCTCACTGACTAAAACTTACCAAGTAGGCTAGGTCGACTGGCCAGAGAGTCCCAGGAATCTATACGTGTCCCTCTCCCTAGCATTGGGATTACATGCTGTGTTACCAATTCTGAGGACTGAACTCCGCCAGTCCTTTCCCAACAAAGCTATTTCCCCAGACCTTAGAATGTTTTCTGATATTTAGTTTTATCATACGGTTATTAGGTAGATAATATCCTCATTAGAAAAAAAATACTAGGGATAGGGACATAGGTGCCTGGAGTGACAATGTGAGCACCCGAGTTTTAGCTCCAGCACCCATGTAGAAAAGATTGACATAACAGTGTGAGGAAATACTTCCTGTGACGGGCAGATGGAGACAGGAGGATCCTGTCTTACTGGTCAGATGGTTTAACCAGATCAGTGTCTCTAGGCTCAATGAGAGATCTTGTCTCAAAATACAAAATAGTAAGTGAGGGACTGGAGAGATGGCTCAGTGGTCGCTCTTACAGAAGACCCAGGTTCAGTTTCCAATACCCACATGGCTGCTCACAACCATCTATAACTCCAGTTCCAGGAGTTCTGGTACTTTCTTCTGGACATTATGAGCACTACATATATGTGATACAGACATACATGTAGGCAAAATACATACACAGAAAATAAGTAAAAATTTTAAAAATAATTCAAAAAATAAGGTGGGGAATAATTGAGAAAGACCCTTGACGTGAATCCTTCTGTACACATGAACATGTATACACATACAGGAACAAATACAGAGTAATAATAGTAAACAACCCAAAAGAATTAACCAAATTACCAGGTCTTGCAATAAAGGTTCTAAATAGTGATCAGAAATTGTGTCCTGGGTGCAGCAGTAGACTGGGGAAACTAATTTTTTAATGTCTTTAAATTCCATGTGACTCCAGACCATATAATGGCTCTACCTTTATTCATTAGCCATTTAAATAAATATTCTTAGTAACATCTAGGTGCCAAATACTATCTTCAGTGTTGGGAGAAGCTGCAACTTTTTTTTTTTTTTAATTATTAGAATTGGCTTTCAGCCTGCAAAACTCCTGTGGAACCATGTTTGCCTCCCTGTGAAATAATGACGTTCTTCACAAACAGCCTGTCCCACTTAAGAACCTAACTGGTCAATCACTGACTAGAGTCAGGCATGTGTGTGCTTTTGCACTTTCTCGATGTTCCTCCAGTTTTCAGATTTGTGAGTATAGAGCAAGGCTTCGATACTCTCAGTTGCAGCTGCCTTTTTTTCTCAGCACCAAGTGAACAGAATTCACAGCTGAGACAGAAACTAGGCAAAACAGAAAAATAGTACCTTTCCTGTCAAAGATTTTTAAATTCTATGTAGGTGTATCTAGTCTAACTTACGAATACAGTTCTTATTATCTTTAACCAATGCAGAAAAAAACAATGGATAAATACTTTTATCCATTTCTAGCTTTTGACACTAAGTTCATCCTTTGGACTCAGTAATTCCCCTTCTAGGAATCTACTTCCTTCCTCAAATAGCAAGTTTGAAACTAAAAGCTGTATTATGATATGTACAAGTAATATTACTTTTAAAAGATAAAGTAAATGAAAGTAAATGTCCCAAAGTATGAAGAATACCCAATAGGTGTCAATAATGGTATTTTCAAACCACTTATCAAAAATGAAAGAGCTGGGCTGGGGGAGATGGCTCAATAGTTAAAGCATTTGTAACACAAGCTGAACGGGCAGAATCTCAATCCCAGAACCCATGAAACTATGCAAGTGAGCATCACTGTCCACCTGAAATTCCAAAATTCTGAAAGCTGAGACAAGGGATCCCCAGGACAAGCTGTCTAGCCAAAACTAGCTGAAAGGGCAAATCCTGGCTTCAGCTGAGAGATCCTGCCTGAATGAACAAAATGGAAAGCAAACTAAACAACCAGCAACGTCACCCAAACAGGTACTCATATACACGAACAAAAACGTACACAGAGACTCATGAGAAAAAGAACAGCAAAGTACAGAACAACACAATTATAATAAATGGTTCGCAAGTAATACACATAGTCTGACCTTGTTTTATTATATAGGTTGAACATCTCTCACCTAAAAATCCAGAGTTTATAGTACCCCCAAATTCAAAACTTATTGCACGCAAGCTTTATACAATGAGTAGAAAATTCCACCATGACCTTGAAGGACGGGATACAGCCAAGATACAGGTGTACTAAAAAATGTTACATAAAATTTTCTTCAAGCTATGTCTACAATACATATGTGAAATATACATTTAGGATTTAGACTTGGGTCACATCTCATTACTTGTATGTGACTACTGCAATCAAAACTATATAAAATCTGAAATACATTTGATTCCAAGTATTTCAGATATGCAATCCTCAATCTGTATTTTTACATAGAAAGAAAAAAAAACCCATGGAAAAACCAGACCAAACCAAACGAAAAACAAAGTGTTGACTGTGTTCTGAGAAAAGAGATGAGTGATCTCTGTGGCTTTTAAAAGTGGCTTCAGTTTTCCATAAGAAGCTTTTGCAATAAAAATGTAAGTAAGATTCTTTTAGATTTTTCTGATGGTTTTGAACTGTCAGTGTTCAGCACTGAATCATTCAATGTTACAAGCCTTTACACTTTTAAAAAAGTATGTATATTTGTTTTGGAAATGAAGTCACAGATGATTGTGAGCTGTCATGTGAGTGCTGGGGATGGAATTCTGGAACTCATGTCCTCTGGAAGAGCAGCCAGTGCTCTTAACTGCAAAGCTATCTCTCCAGCCCGAGCCCTGACATTTTAGTCCACTAAGGCTGTCAAACATCAAAATTCTAACTACAACCATAAAATTACTCACAAAAGGAGATTTCCCCCAAAACTTTGAGAGAAAAATGTTGATCAAAGTCTCAATATTTATGATGATTGACTAACAAATTTAACAATTGTTGTTCAAATGTTAGTTAAAAAAATAGTAAAGCTAATAGCATTTCTTCCCAAGGTTGTTCCAAAGTATATATGGACTACAGACTTAGTTATTTTCATAAGCTACACAGTGAGTTCCAGGCCAGCTTGGGCTATAGCACAAAACACTATGTCAAATATAAAATTACAAAAATGTTCAAATTCCGAAAAGAACTATAGATCTGGTAGTGTGGGTAGTATTCAGGAAGCAGAGATAGGCGGATCAACAGAAGTCCCAGACCAATTTGGCCTTCACAATGAGTTCCAAGCCAGTTAGGGTCATATAATGAGATTTTGTTTTTTTTGTTTTTTTTTGTTTTTTTTTAATAAAACAAAACAAAAACCAAACCAAACAACAACATCAAAAACCTATGAGGCTACTCAGATGGTCCCAAGGTTAAAGTGCTTGATGCACAAATCTGAAGAACCTCCAGTTCCATGCCTCCCATAGGAAATGTGTAAGTGGTACAAAAAGCACAGAACTGGAGTTGGGACTGTAAGTCAGTGGTGGAGTGTATCCCCTAAATATCTTTACCCTCTGCAGTGAAAACAGAAACAGAAGATACCAAATAGATAATGAGATTTTTGTAGTCAGTGGTGACTGAACATGTGGTTATAAAATCTCACAACTGACGGTCCCCAATGAAGGATCTTGGTCTGTAGACCAGGCTGGCCTCAAACTCAGAAATCCTCCTGCCTCTGCCTCCCAAGTGCTGGGATTAAAGGCGTGTGCCACCACTGCCCGGCTTGATCACTACATCTTAAGTAGAATTTTCATGCTGAACTATTCATATGTGATGGATGGACTGCTGCATGACTTGGCAAATGATGTGAAGAAAAGAAGTGATGCATACAACCCCAAAATAAAAGAACTCCCCAAATTAAACTGTGTTGGAATATAGGATTTCTCCCTGAAAAAAACTCTGCATTGCAGCAAGCCCATGATCTCCCGAACACCATCTAGCAGAAGGACAGAAGGTAGAACATTACAAAAGGTGAAAAGATTTAAAAGGACAGGCAAGCCAGGTATGATGGCTCACACTGGGGAAGTAGGATCCCAATGAATCTAGGGCCAGCCTGGGTTGGAGAGTGAAGTCCAGGCCAGCCTGAGGCTACAGAATAATAAACCTTTCTCAAACAAACAAACAAACAAACAAAGAAGAAAGAAAAGAAAAAGGGTTTAGTGATATATGCCTGTAATCTCAACACCTATAGATACCAGGCTGTATTTACAGTCTCATTAACTAAAGGAGTCACAGGACAAGTACTAACTAACATCCTCTCAGGATGAATCTCATCTGTGACATAGGTTACCATGCCAGCAGTCTAGATTTGGGGGAGAGACAAAGATAGGAGGACCACAAAGTAAAGGTCACTCCTGGATACCGGAGACACTATCTCTGACCAAACACATATTAAAGATAATAATAGCAGAGCATGACAGTGCACACTTTTAATTCCAGCTTTTGGGAGGCACAAGCAGGCAGATCTCTGTGAGTTCCAGGCCAGCCTGGTCTACAGAGAGGTCCAAGACAGCCAGGGCTGTTACACAGAGAAACCTTGTCTCAAAAAAAAAAAATCATCATCATCATCAACAAAAAATTTAAAACAAGATGATCTAAGATAAAAACATCATCAATTGTCCATCTATTACCAACTCCTCTTCCTTTACTTTTTGATGGAAAGGGAGGTTTGAAATGAAACAGCCAATCCAGGTTTGGCGGCCGTGGCTGCAATCCTAGCACTCAGAAGACTAGGACATAATTGTCTCAAGTTAACAGCCCAGCCTGGGTTATTCAATGAGTTCTAGACAAGCCTAGACTACAAAATGAGACCTTGTCTGAAGTAAACCAAAATAACTAAAATAAATAAACAGCTAGTAGGTAGGAGAAATAATGTTTGAGTTCAGAAAAATTAAAAAATCCGCCGGAAACCTTAAAAGAGTCTTAGGGCTAAAAGAAAAAGGACAATTTTACAAAAAAAAAAAAAAATCCCTGGATACTGAGAACAGAGTGTGGGTTCTCTGTGAAAGCAATATATACTCTTAACCACCTCAACTTCCTAGCCAATCCCTTACCCTTAATCACCAGATTTTGGCAGTGATTATCCCAAACCTCTCACCTAGCTGATTACCCTCAATCAATCACAGAGATGACAAATACTGAAATTATCTCCATTTACTGGCTATGTAACTTTGTCTCCTGTTTCAAAAATCAAATACTTTAAGCACACTTCAATTTTGTCAATTTTGCCTGCATGTTCTTTACTTTATGGGCTAAGGATGCTTCTCTTAGTTTCAGAAAGTGCTGTGACCACTGATGACATTAGATCCTTTAGCTCTAATCCAAATTTTATCTCTGGCTCCAAGAGAGCAATCTAGGTCTGCAAGGCCTTTACCTGATCACTGGCACTTCACTGTAAAATGTGTTACCCTTGTATTCTGAATAATTATTTAGCTATAACTTTATATTTCCAAAACTGTAAATTTCCCTTTTCAAATGACATTATATATGTAAATGCACCAGTTACACAGTAAAGAGAGACTGTTTTAAGGTTAGGAGAGGAACATACGCAAAAATATGGAAGGATATAACCAAACTCACATAGCAAACTTAGGTCAGAAACCAGAGCTTGATTCCCTCTTTCTATTATCCTTAGATGGACCCTTTTCCTCATCTCTTATCCATACTCTACCAGTGTGTGGGGGGGTGTGTGGGTGTGTGTGTGTGTGTGGGTGTGGGTGTGGGTGTGTGTGTAGATATTGTAAATATGGCGCTATGGTTAAGAGCATATAATGTTCTTGCAGACGATCCAAATTCTGTTCCCAGCATCCACATACAGCCTGTTCTCAACCACCTGTAACTCCATTTCCGGGAGTCTGATGTCTCTGGCCTCCATAGACACCTGCACTCTCATGCACATGCCCACCCTTGATTTGCACACAATTGAAAGTAAATTATTTTAAAAAGTTGAGGTTATTTTGAAAAACCCCTATCGCATCGCCCATGTTAGGTATAACATGTAAATTCTTGCATGAGAGAATTATCCAAAACACTGTCTTCCAATCAAATATTTGAGATGAACACCTTTAAGAAAGTATTTGTATGTATAAATCAGCCCACCCTAAACTTGCTCTGCTTCCCTCATCGGGGAGGCAAGCTGAGTGGTACGCTATAGGAAGGACTCTCCAGAGTTTACATTTTGGGATACCCTACTGAAGTAAGGCAACGTGTTCACAAAGTAAGGGGGGGAAATGACTAGTTTATAGGGTAAGCATATAGCTCAGTTGGTAGAAAGCTTATCTAGCATGCATAAGGCTCAGGTTTTAAGCCAAAGTACTGAAAAAAAATGTAAATTTGAACTGATTAAAATACAGTAAGCTTAGTTGGACATCACAAATGTCTGTAATCCCAGCACTTGTGAGACAGAGGCCAGAGGACCAGGAATTCAAGGTCATCCTCACTGCATAAGCAGTTCTGCTGACGGTCTAACCTAAGAGAGATACTGATCTCAAAGCAACAATGAAAAAAAAAAAAAAAGACTAATTTTCCGGTACAATTTGGTCTAGGGTGAGGTTAAAATTGAGAAAGAGGAGGTTCAAGCTTGAAAAGTGCTTTCATAAAATTCACTGATTGATTTTGGGCTCTCTCAAATTTACTCTGTAGTGTACCGGAAGAAATGAAAGGGGTTAAACTTTTGCAGATGGATCTAAAAATCAAGAGTTGGGGTTTAGGATTCTCAGCGTACCGATGGGGGCGGGGGGGGGGTCACGAAGAGGTAAAAGGAGAAGACCTGGAAGGGAAGAATTACTAGAGTGCAAAAAAGGAAAAGGGAGAGAAGAAAGATGGTGCAGGGAAGCTGGTCTTAAGAAAAATCAGGGGGCAGTGGGTGAAAACAGGGAGGAGCTGGGAAGAGCCTTGGTCAAAGGAAGATGGGGGAGGGGGCAGCCCGCAGCCCTGGCTTGCACGAGGGACCAGGAGGAACGCTGCGGGAGCGCAACCTGGCGTCCTCTTGCCCCGCCTGGCAGTGGGAAGTCCTCCCCTGTTCTGGGAAGAGCTCCTTTACCTGTTGGTGTGAAACCGGTGGAGCGGATCCGTGCGATGGCAGGAGGAGAGCTGGCAGCCGAAGTCGCTGATGTCTAGGCAGCCAGGTTCCTCGCTGGGGCAGGTGCCCACCCCGCGAGGGGCTCCTAGGAGAGGGAAGGGCTCCTCTGGGGTTAAAAACTTCTCATAGGAAGTGGTGGCCGACGCCTCGTCGGACATGGTGGGAGATGGGCCGGCTTGGACTCTCTGGCTGCAGATGGGCTACTCCAGCACTCGCCCCTTCCCCCACGCTAACCTGGCCGCGGTGGCCGCCGCTCCCGGGTGTGCCCACCGCAGCCGCCCGAGGAGGGAAGGGCTCTGCACAAAGGTTGCTGCGAGGCCGCAGCAGCCCACCGGCCACACGGTCCGCTCCTCTCAAACCTCGGAAGCCGCCGCCGCCGCCAAGCCCGACGAGTCACTGCGGCGCCGCCGCCCGGCCCGGCCGCCCCGCCCACTGCGC
>JADRCD010056028.1:0-10000 GCA_019843815.1 Montemys delectorum | reverse complement strand
CCATACTGTATGAGCAGCAGAAAATGGAACTTGGTAGATATTTTTTTCCACAGAGGAGGAGGGAAGGTAAAAATGGATCCAGAAGGAGTTAAGGGAAGATTTGGGGATGATATGTTCAAATTACATTGTGTAAAGTCCTTAAAAATGAGTAAAATATTTTCTATTTGAAATGTTTTTATATTTTTTATAATAAACAATTTAATGGGGTAAATCGTAATACTTCATGAGGGTTACTATCACAAAAATCAAGATTAGTTGCATCCAATGTGCAGATGACACTCTCTGCACATCATCAGCACTCCGTGCAGGTTAGCTGTCAGAACTGTTAGCAGTTTGCATGGCATTAGTGCCATCTCCACCATCTTAGTGCTGTGGAAGCTCAAGATCACCAAATAATTCCCGTCCCACAGCGGGCAGCCTGGAGTATCAGGTTCCCGAATATGCCATCTTTTTAACATATGGAATGTACTAATTACCGAAGAGCTAAAACAAAATTGCTTCTAACGTCTCTAGCACAAGATGTTTGATGATGTAGCGCTACACAGATGAGTAAGACATAAACGGGACTCCCCACTGCAAAGGCTGACAATCTGTCTGAGGGGTCACCCTAACACTCTAAATAGTAGATGGAACTAAAAGAGGCTGGAGTGCCAGGGTGTTAGCGATGAGAGGAGATACTGTTTTCTGTGATGACAGGGAGGGACTGAGGAGGAGGTAGGTTCCTCTGCCCCTCACTCTTTACAGATCATTTTTTCTCTATGAAATACCCTCAACCCCTCTCACTTATGTGTCAGGAAAGGCTCTCACATCTGGAATGACTAATACACATGTTGCCATATGAACAGCTCTAAGAATCCCCAGAGACACTGGGGGCTTCCATTCTGAAAAGCCTTTCCAAATTCCTAACAATCACAAACGACATTCTCACATCCCATAAAGCGCTGTAGCAAGCCACGCCGGGAACATTTCACATCCTTAGTAATGTTCTCCATGTCTGATGGGGACATCTGCCTGGAGTGTACTTGATATGCATCGTAACAAGAAGCCTCCTGAAACTGATGCTTGCTAAAGCAGGTCCTTGCAAGATGACCTCACCCATGGCTCTGTGGGCCTCTTCTCTCTGCACCTCCTGTGATAGTTCTGATCTATGAGGTGCTGGAAGACCCTCATCAGGAAGGGCTTGGGGAGAAAGCATGATACCTGAAGAATGGGCTTTCAATATTCGTCGGCCAGCAGGAGAGGGCCACATAATCTGAGCGAAATCTGTGCTGGGGCTGGGAAGTAGAACTAATATCAGGTGGTATATTTTCTTTCCTTTCAGCTGGTAGGTTTCAGAGAGAGCCAGTAACTAGCTGACTGGCAATGCCCCGATGGGGGCCCCCTAAGCAACTTCTTATTATGCCTCATCTTGAGCATGAGATGAACAGGGAGAAAATGGGTCAGGTCAATAAACGACCTCCTAACAAACCATGGGTACCACCTCATTGTGTCGAGCTCAAAGGCTTGTGAGAAAGACACAGAGATGAGTTCCCTGGCTTTGATCTGTACAATACAGAATGGCTTGTTGGCAGATGCTAGCACATGATCATCACCAAATGAAGCCGCTAAATTTACTCCTCAGAGAACCTGTTAGGGTGAGAGAAGAGAAGACATTTTTCTGGGAAAAGGACATTCTTATTGGGGGCGGGCGAAGTCTTGAGCAGAGGCAAAGATATCTCGATATCCTCACATCCACATCTCAAATAAAATTCTGACTGATCACTGGGCACCCAGCACCATGGTTTCCTCCCACCCTGCCTTGGTCTCTTCCGCCCCTACTGTTCTTTCTCTCTGTCTTCACCACTTCTCTTTCCTTTACATCACCCTTCCATGGTCTTATTATTTGATTCCTGTGCTGACTAATTTTATGTCAACTTGACGCAAGATAGAGTCATCTGAGAGGAGAGAACCTCAATTGAGAAAATGCTTTCATAAGATCAGACTGTAGGTAAGCCTGTCGGGCATTTTTTTAAATTACTGATTGATGGGGAGGACCCAGCCCATCATGAGCAGTGCCAACCCTTGACAGGTGGTTCTGGATTCTAAAAGAAAGAAGGCCCAGCTAGTCATGGCATATATGTCAGTAAGCAGCAGCCACCACGGTCTCTGTATCACTTCCTGCCTCCAGGTTCCTGCCCTGTGTAAGTTCCTGTTCTGATTTCCTTCGGTGATGAACAGTGCTGATGAAGCATAAGCCTAATCAACCCTTTCCTCTCCAAGCTGCTTTGGTCATGGTGTTTCATCGCAGCCATAGACTAAGACTAACCCTGACTAAGGCGATCCCTTTGATTTTCTTTTCCACAATTATTTTTGAGTGCTGAGTGTGTGTTGGTGGATGGTAAACCAGACGGCTATAGTTTGTACTTTTAAAAAGTAAATGCTATAGTGAACTAATCTGCCATCCAAGTAACTACGCAAGCAAATGAACGATTATAAGACACAATCAGGAGCTGGAGAGATGACTCAGCGGTTAAGAGCACTGGCTGTTCTTCTAGAGGACGCAGGTTCAATTCCCAGCAACCACATGGCAGTTCACAACGGTCTGTTACTACAGTTCCAGGGGATCCGACACACAGACATATAAGCAGGCAAAGTACCGAAGCACATAAAAATCAACTTTTCCCATCATAATGCAATAAAAGTTTAAAAAAATAAGAATCAATAAATGAACAAAACAACAACAACAACAAGGCCCTGCCTCTTGTCTGCTATGCAGTGGCCTCAGTGATGGAGAGATCCCCTTCCCTCCCTTTTGCCCTCACCACCTATACTGGGCTGGAGAGGTCCCAACAGGGTCATGAGACAGGATAGCTGTCCCTGCTCCTCACTAGGAAGAGCAGGCCTTGCACTTCACCTTGGCAGCACAGTACAGGCAGGGGTGCAGGTAAGCTGGCTTGAGGATGTGAGCACGGGAGAGTTGGCTCTGCAACTTGTCTGCCATACGGTGACATAGGTGAGGAAGAGATGTCCGCCCCCAACCCCTTGCTAACAAAGGCAGGTAGAAGAGATGGTCCCAAGATCATCAGAGTAAGAGATCTGTCCCTGCCAGACAGCTGCTGCATCCCTTGGGAGAGCAGGCCCTGTACCTTGCCTGGGCAGCAGAGTAGAGCTGGCCCTCCTAGCAGGGGCTGCTGGTGAGTCAGACCCAAGAGCATGAGAACTGGAGGTCCAATAGGCTGACCATATCAGATACCTCTCAGGCCTAGATCCAGGGCTTTGAATAGGCCCACCCCAACATCTATCCCATCTATAAACTGCTGGAGATCATGAAGGGGCCGGCCCTACAGATCCAAAGCTGCAGGATCTCCATGATACAAGACAACAACAAGATATTTGAGAGGAGCCCCAGTGAGATTCCAGTATTGATAGAGTAGCAGAAGCCAGAAGCTTCGTTCCCAGACCAAGAACAATGCTTGCAATGAACACCTGCAAGCAAAGAAGTATGGACAAAAAGGGATATTGTGGGACACACTGACACACTACAGCTTCCACAATGCAATTTTTTCCTCTGTTGTGGGTGAAGTTGCAAGGGTGGAGGGCAAGTACAAGCAGAGGCAGAGATGCATGGGATTGGGGTGCATGATGTGAAATTCACAAAAAAAAAAACAATAAAAAGTTAAAAAAAGAAAATAGCTCATTAAAAATTAAGATGTGGTAAATGATATGAACTCATCATTCCAAGAAGAAAGGGTAGAACTGAAGGAGGCATCTAGGCATTTATTTGGGTATCTAATGTCTCTAAAAAATGGTGTCTTTGGAGGGTAGCATTTCAGTCGAGCCCTTTAGAGGCCTGAGGGAAGGGGAAGGGAGAAAAGAAGGTGAAAGTTCACCCAAAACTACTTAAAGTAGTTGCCCTTTGTGGTGGCAAGGGAAGGCAACCCAAACCACTCTCTAGCGACTTGACTGACCTATTGGTTTAATTTATGTACACACATATGCTGGCAGGCAGGCACACATGCATGCACACACAGAGTGATGACTTCCTAGACATTCAGAATGTCAGCTTCTTCCAGGGTTTAGCAGTCCAGCAGTCCAGTCCATGGAATGTTGGTGGTAGAGCAGCACAGCACAGCGACTCTTTCTGATATATTTGTTCAGCAACCTAATTAATGTACAGGTCATAGCTGGGAAGGCAGTGGGTCAGTGGACCAACCCCTTGTACCCACCCCAAGACTTTTGTTCTTTAAAATCCAATAAGCAATGAGCTTTCAGGTTAAATGCATTCTACCCCATCTTAATTTATCTGTCCAAAGTTCTTCCATAGCTCTCTGTGCCTCTTAAAGCAGATGAACAAATTCCTAGATGACAGAGAAATGAGAGATAGATGTAATTTTAATATTCATTATAATGGATACTTTAAAAGCATTAGCCTTCTGTTAATATTATAAACAAAGTTATCCTTTAAGTAAAACTATTTTATTAAAGCAATTTTCTTAATAGATATTAAAGAAGTAATCATATATGTAAATACTGGGGAGATGTGAGGCTATAAAAGTGGCATAAACCTATAAAGCGCCAACTTGGAATTTTTACAGCTTAAATTCTGTTCCTCTCCTCAAAAATTAATATGTGGAGGAAGCCCTAATCCCAAGTACTTCCAAGTGTGAGTGTCGTTTGAGATGAGTGTCTTTACTGAGGCATTCCGACTAAAATGAGACCGTTAGGACAATCTCTGGTCCAACTAGTGAGTGTCCTTATGAAATTGGAAAATTTGGACACAGAGATAGGTATTCATGATGAAAATACAATGTGAAGATGTCCAGGGAGAGGACAGCCATGTGTAGCTGAGGAATGAAGAAGCAGAATGTCCTCTCACATTTTCCCAGAAGGAACCAACCCTGCCAACACTACTAGTCTCTAGAGATATCAGATAGTCCACTTCCTGTGGCTCAAGCCACCCAGTTGATGAGACGCTAGGAAAACAACCCCAGCTAATTTCATGCAGAATTTGCCTTCATATACTTGAAGCTAGTTGGGAAATAGGAAGATACTTCTCATTCTTCAAGCCAAATAATGGAGATACCACTAGCTTTGGGATGTGATTTCTTTGTGTCAGACTCCATGTAGGTAGGAGCAGTCCCTAACTTGTGAAATCTCCCTAGAAATAAAGTCCCCTATTCACCATTCAGTTCAACCCTTCTCTCACTTTAAGACTCTGTTTGGAAAGCACTACGTCTCTGAGGATTCCAAAAATGTCAATCATCTCCACAGCTGGATGGAAGGAGAAAAAAGGCAGGTCCCATGGGGAAGCAAAGAGGTTGGAGGAGCTGTCTAGACAGACAGCCTCAATATTTAAACTCATCTGTACATATGTGAATGATCCCAGAAGCTCCCAGTGCTACACTAAGCCTCCAGACAGTCTCTTGGGGGAGAAGGGGGCTGGCCACCAAAGATGTTGCTTGATAGTGTCAGCTGAGGGGCACAAGACAGTTAATGGAAAAGGCTGTGTACCTCGAATCTAGATCCTAGGATGATTGTTCTTGCTGTGTCTACTCGCTGTGGCCTGTCATGACTGGAACTCAAATTTCCTATTCACTGGCAAAATCCCAGGACTCAAAGTCCTCAGTACCTTCTGTTTAGTCTGGATATAATAGGATGAGGATGTTCCACTTTCACAAGTTCTTTTAGCAGGGAAGATAACAAAGGCTCCTTCCTCAGTGGCCGCTTGGACACAGGAGCTTATCTTCTGTGCTATTTTCTTGAAGGGCAGCATCTGAGATGAGAATAAGAAAAAAATGTAAAGAGTCATCCAAGTGAAACCAAACCAAACTCTGTCACTCATATGAGAGATGGGATATTATGCTGTTTGGGGAGAACCGATAGGCAAGATTTTGCTTAGCTTGGTTAGTTTTGGTTAGTCCATTTCTACCTGCACAGTGGTGGTTCCTGAAGCAGTGTGGACCAAAAGAATCTTTAGTGTTCTGAAGAGAATGAAGACTGTATAAATATTTTTTTTCAAGGCCCCTCTCCAACATGTTAATAACAATGTCAAAACCAACAATAAATATTTTATGACACACTAGGTTAGCTATTGGGGATATACTAATTAATAACACAACAGTGACCCCTCCCTTGTCAAACTTATGATCTTGGCGTATCAACCTCATGGTGGTGGATACATGCTTGCCCTTTACATGGGATAGCCATTAACAACTTCCAACCTCACCGAGAAGGGGCCATGATGATTCCTCTTTTGTAATCAGCAAAGCTGATGGGATGTAGCTTTGCCTTTGCCCTTATGCAACAGAGGCAGTGTGGTGTCCCTGAACTTCAGTCTACCTGCTACCTCCCCACTTCCCAAGAAATCCTGTAGCTGCCTTCGACCATTTCCACATGCGATGGTTCCCAGAATGCAAGGGCTCATCCCCGGACACCCTTAAGCTTCCTCACTGCTTTTCCCTTGGAGTCTGGGATTAGAAATTAACACTGTTATTTTAACTTCTCTCTGTGTCTTCCAAAGCTCAATGGCAGAAATGGAGTTTCGATCCTGCGACCCATTCTCTCCTTTCTCTCCCCTGGTCCCACCACTATCCCACACATCTAGTAACAACTTGGTCCTTGGCGGTGTTTCTAAACTTGCCATTGGTCTTGCTAATTATCCACTCATTTTTCTCTTTGGGGTTCTTAAATAACAATAGCAGCAAGGAGAGCTTATGGAATTGCAATTTCCAGGATGGGCTTTATTAACCCTCCGATGTGAGCTGCTGGTCGTCCCTATTTTTATATACAGATTGACTTTGAAGTCATAGGGGGGCCTCCCACTGCTTCCTCTCTGCCATGGCCCACGTTTAAACTTTCGCTGCCCTCTCTGGAGCCTGTGCAGCTGGCGTTAGTCAACCAGCTGTCTGGAGGGCTGTAGCCTGCTCTGCCCGAGTGTGTCAGAAAGCTGAGGAGGCTGCTGATCCTTTAGACGTTCCCTTGCAGGCAGATTCAGAGCTGCTCTGGCATGCCTTCTGCATGAGAGCAGGGGAAGAGTGAAGCCAGGGCCACTTGCTGACCAGATGGGACGAGGTGAGAGAAGTCAGAGCTCATTAGCCACCATTAGGCCAGAGTATCTCCACTCACTAATCCCAGAATACAAGCTTTCTGAAGAGTGGCCGGGAAGGAGGTAGTGATTGCTTAACTGTGTGCAAAGATCACAAAGGTCTTAGCAGAGGGCGCCCCTTTTCTAAAGGGTGAAGTCAAGAGAAACAAGCATTGCCTTTAATAGTCAGCACTCACACAAGACCTCTCCAGATATTAGACTGGACCACTTTCTTTTGTGAATAGCAAAAGAAAGAAGCAAAAGAAACGTAGACCCAGAAGACGGGGACTTTTCCCTGTTGAAGCTTAGCATCATGGGCACATTTGCCTAAAGCCAGAAACTATACCAAAGAACCCAGAGGTCCTTTGCTCATTGATTCTGGCTGGACTGTAGAAGGCTGTCCCTGAGAGCATCCATACACCTACATCAATTCAGGGTTCCGGCTAGCACTCAGTAGCATCACATTAACAGCTGAGAAGTCTTTGTGAAAGGGCTTTGATCAAGTGGCCTTAGGCAATACATGGCTTATCCCATTCCCAATTCAATAGGCTCTTCTGTTGCCTGTCACCTTCTTACCAGAAGCCTTCTCTTCTATACCAGGAGCCCTAAGGGCCAGGCTGCAAAAATCAAAGCCTCATCGTAGTTGATGTCCTGTCTGTCGCTCTGGACCGGAAGGGAACAGAGGGAAAGGTCTGGTGGATTTTCTTTTCCTCTCTCTCTTTTGGGACATTTTAATTGAAGTGTCTGTTTATTACATAAATATGATGAGAACTCTGAAAGTCAGATGTTTTTCTCCTTGTCTCACAGGAATATATAGGTGAAACTCAGGCGTCAAAGAGGCCTAGATGTAAACTCTAGCTTGGCTTCTGACTTATAGCACAAAATGGTTTTCAGTAGTTCCCCTCTATCCAAGAGGAATCTATCCCAAGACTTTAGTGGATGCCTGAAATCATAATTAGTACTGACAGACAGACAGAAGCACACATACACATACAAGAGAGAGACACACACATACACATACAAGTGAGACACGTTTTCTTGTACATACATACCTATGATAAACTTTATAAATTAGTCATAGTAACAAACTAACAAGCAAGTAAAAATAATGATAATGAGGTCATCGGCATTACTTCCAAATGAGCTGTTCACTCATCGGTCCCCCTCAGTACTCACATGCCACAGTTGAACACAGTACTGTGATTGTGGAATGCTGATTCCTGGGTAAACGGTGACCTTGGAACCACGGCAGCTTTCTGGTTGGTGTGTGAGGAGAGACTGAAGACACAGCGTTAGATCCAGAGGGTGGAAGTGTCCTGAAGTCTCTGCTTTTGCTGTTGTAAATCCACTGTTCTCCTTTCTCATCTTTGCCCAGTGATGCATAGATATTTCCATGTATCATAGATGTAAGCTTGCTTTCTATGCTTTCCCTCTAACTCTGAGGATACAGAGACAGGTGGATTTCTGTACATACATTTGAGACTACTCTCATCTATATAGTGAGTTCCAGGTCAGCCATGGGTACATAGTGAGACTCTGTCTTAAACTCCCTCCCTCCTCCCTCCCCCCCTCTCTCTAACACCCTACCCACCCTATCACCCTTAGTTCCTCTGCTACTTGTAAGGTGACATACAATGGCTGAAACTCAGCTCATTTGAACTGAAAGATCAAGCTCGTGGGTTTGCATCTTAGTACCTCACTCTCAGAACCACCACCGGAAGGAATGAATAGTGTTCTCTTGAGTCCTTCCGCTCTGATTTATGTGAGGACTCCATTTCTGTTTCTTATTTTTCCCCTTAAAAAATACCCATGTACATAGGTTATTTTGCCACTTTAAGTTGTTTTCTTGGGGCAGATTTCTAGAAAGAACTTCATTTTTAGTTCGAGGCCCAGTGACCTCTGCTCATGTCCACATTTGTCACTTCTCTGTTGGGCTCCTCTGTAGATCTGGCTAAGAATTAGGTCTGTTGACAGAACTGACTCAGAAACAATAGGAATTGTAGGTAAAGCTCCTGGTGCTTGTCACAGTCTAGGCGAGGAGCAAAGAACAAAGAACTGGAATTCTTCTCTGAAGGTCTGGTCAGTCTCAGCAAGAAATTAAAAAAAAAAAAACAAAAAGGACATTTCACTCAAGTTGAGCTGTCAAGGAAGTCGGGAAGGGCAGGAATTCACAAAAAGGTGCAGTGTGAAAGTCACTTAAATGCCTACCAGTGGGGGGAATGAATAAATAAAAGACCCTGGGGCTCCTTGGCAGGCTTTCATAAAGAGTTGAAAATGAAGTAAATCAATAAATTGCAATGTAAAGAATCCTCAAAAGACTTGATGAAAAAAGATTACATTACAGTGTGATGCTATTTAATTTTAAAATAACATATAAAAGGATCTTCTATTTTTCATGAATAACAACAAGCACACTTGTTTAATTATTTCTTCCTAAAACAAATTTTTTTTTATTAATAAGGGAAGAGATAAGTGTTGAATTAACACATGAAAACAACTGTCTTTTGAAGCCTGGCAAGGATATTAAAAATCCTTTCTTTAGTTTTTTTGAGATATATGTTGTAATTGTTACCTATAGTCTCAACTTATGCATTTAAAATTATCTAAACAAGTAAATATACATCTACACTATAATTACTATTGTCTCTAAAAGGTAGAAACAGAAACTATTAAATTTTCCTATAATACCTTTTATTTAAAAAGGAAAGGGATGTATGTATGATAAAGATTTAAGAAGAGGATTTATCTTTATTGTTTCCTGTATTTGTTAACTTTCCAAAATTATTATATATATTTTTTTGGCGCTTCTTTTTTTTAATTTGTATTAGATGTTTTCTTTATTTACATGTAAATTTCTCCTTTCCCAGGTTCCCCTACAAAAAACAAACAAACAAACAAAAACCACAAGAACAAACCCCTTTTGCCTCCCCCCCCCCC
>JADRCD010056020.1:0-13877 GCA_019843815.1 Montemys delectorum | reverse complement strand
TTCCTTTCATTTTAGCAGTAGCAAAAACATTTTAAGAGGACGATTTAAGAGTTGCAATGTCTTTTGCTCATTAGGTCTATACTGGCTCTAGGGCCTACCTTAAATATTAGTCTTTTCCTTATCACCCCCTTTTTAAGATAGGGTCTCACTATGTAGCCCAGGCTGGCCTCATCTTCCCATATGTTGGGATTAAAAATATAAACCATTACACTTGGCTATTTATTTTTGAAATATATTTTAAAAAAACCACATACTAAAAGGCCTCTGCCCTTCTTATGGGTTTTCTACTGACCACCAGGAAAATATCAAGTTCAGTTGCACCTTTTGTTAGCAATAAAGAGGAAACACCTAGGAGGTCAATTGGGGATTATTATACAATGTTCATGAAGAAGGAGGCATTATTAAAAGAAGCAATACAAACCGCCTTCCCAGATTATAGGCCTAATTAAAGGATTAAAATATTCCCCTTTGAAAATCCAAGTGAGTCAAATAGAAGGCTAGAGCTTTGTGCTGCAGGAAGACAATTTATAACAACTCAAAACTCCAGATTCAAGGGAATTAATGTGACTGAAAAGGTTAGTCATTGGAAAAATGGCTTTCCTATCTTTTCCAGTAGTTTTTTTTTTCACCAAACTTATATTAGCCTACCTTCAAAATTCTTGATCCAGTATTGTTCCTGTCTAAAAGAAATGCAGGGACAAAAATGGAGCAGAGACTGAAGGAAAGGCTATCCAGTGCCCAGCCCAACTTGGGATCCATCCCATAGGCAGGCACAAAACCCTGACGCTATTACTGATGCCATGTAGTGCTTGCAGACAGGAGCCTAGCATGGCTGTCCTCTGAGAGGCTCCACCAGCAGTTGACTGAGACAGATGCAGATACCCGCAACCAAGCATTGGATGGAGGTTGGGGACCCGTGTGGAAGAGTTAGGGGAAGGACTGAAGGAGCTGAAAGGGACTGCAACCCCATAGGAAAAACAACAGTGTCAACTAAGCTGGATCCCTCAGAGCTCCTAGAGACTAAGCCAAAAACCAAGGAGAATAAATAGGCTGGTCCATGCCCCAGGCACATATGTAGCAGAGGACTGCCTTGTCTGGCCTCAGTTCGAGAAGATGGGCCTAATCCTGTAGAGACTGATGAAGTTCCAGGGAAGGAGGAATGGGGGGGGGGGTGAGGTTGGGAGGAAAGCACCCTCTCAGAAGCAAAGGGGAGAAGGGATGGGGTGAAGAAGTCTTGGAGTGGGGACCAAGAAGGTGGGAAACATTTAGAATGTAAATAAATAAACCAATTAAAAAAAAATCCTGGACTGGAGAGGTGGCTGAGTGGTTAAAAACACTGACTGCTCTCCCAGAGATCCTGAGTTCAATTCCCAGCAACCACATGGTGGCTCAGAATAATCTATAATGGGATCTGACCACCTGTAATGGGATCTGATTACTCTTCTGGGGTGTCTGAAGACAGGTACAGTGTACTTACATATAACAATAAATAAATCTTTGGGCCAGAGCAAGCAGAAGTCCTGAGTTCAATTCCCAGCAACCACATGATGGCTCACAACCATCTGTACAGTTACAGTGTACTCATACGCATAAAAATAAATAAATAAATCTTAAAAAAGAAATCCAACATGAAAAAATGGACAGGTACCCACAATAATTAATTTTCCTCTCTAGCCTAAACTGCCAAGCAAATACTTTAGGAAATTGCTCCCTGTTGTGGGGTAAAACATAGTTTCTAGAAGCTTACAATTTCACACTCTTACACTTCAACAAGATATTAACAAGTCATAGCACCTCAACCTTAATTGCTTTCCCTTATTCAATCTCAAGACATACAGAAGAGACATAGGGGACTCCTTACCGGAGGCAATGGCCCTCCTCTGTCTTTCTTCTGGTGATAGTCCTAATCCCATCACTCTTTCATTGTATCGCTTTTGGTCTTCTTTTATAGTCTTGTAGGCCTGTAGACCCAAACACGGAGAAAGTTTATTTTATGATACACCTATCTCATACCATAAGCTAATATCATGTCAATTAAATGAGAAGCTTTTGTCTACATTGAAGTTAGTTCCTTTATGTAAAAACTACTAAGGCCAATTTTACTTTTTCAGTACTAGAGATGGAACCCAGAGCTTCATGCATACTAATCAAGCACTCTACCACTAAACTTAAACCTCAGCCCAAAATTCTTTTGTCAAGAAATAAAACTGTTTAGTGTACACATATTTGATTAGAGAAAAATACTTGAAAGTAGATGAAGATACATCATGTTTTCTAAGACTCTCAGTAAGAAACTCTCTTGATATTGAATTCAGAAAGTAGACCTAAAGGAAATGTAATGTTAGTGCAAGTATAGAAATGGCTAAAGCATAGAAAGGGTTTTTGCCCTATATGGGTGCTAGTTGTAAAATCATCCTACATAGGCCTAGGTAGAAACTGGGAAATATATCTTCATGGTAAATGTTTACAATTTTGCAAGGGATCAGGATATATGGTTAAGTGTATACTATCTTTAAAATGTAAGCCATCTTTCCAGTAATAATTTTTACTTTTCCTACACTAAGGGGTAGAACTCTCACTTAGAAACACTACAAATTAATAATTATCAAGGGTCAAACACCATCTTCACTAAAATTGTTTTATTTCAAGCATTCTCTTTCGCCTATACTTTCAAATTGAGGAAGGATATTTTAGTATTATGACTAGTTTCTACTGTTCATGTTAATGACACATAACATCAAGATTTATTAGTGACTTTTAACTTAGTTTAAAAAATATTTAGAAGTTGGAGTCTACCTATGGCCTTATGCATATCAGGCCACTGAGCTATATTCCATAGTCCTAATTAGAAACTTTCAAAAAAGGAATGACATCTTTAATCCCAGTATTGGGTGGCGGAGGCATGTGGATTTCTGTGAGTTGGAGGCCAGCCTGGTCTACATAATGAGTTCTAGGCTAGTAAGACTACATGGTGAGACCTTAATCTCAAAAGTAAATTCGTTCACTCATTAATTCATTCGTTTAAAAAATGGGATCTGGTAATGGTGGCAAATGTCTTTAATCCCAGCACTTGGGATGCAGAGGCAGGGACATCTCTGAGCTCAAAGCCAGCCTGGTCTACAGATCTAGTCCCAGGAAAGTCAAGGCTACATAGAGAGATCCTGACTTGATACCCCCTTCCCAATAAATAAATTAAATAAATAAAAAATGGGCTGTGCATGGTAGCATATCCTTTAATTCCAATGTTTGGCAAGGAGCGAAGGCTGGTCTCTATGAATTTTAGGATAGCCAGAACTATAAACGGATGAGGATTATGGTTTTTGAGACTGGGTTTCTTGGTGTAGCCACGGGTATTCTGGATCTCCCTCTGTAGACCAGGGTGGCCTCTGCCTCCCAAGTGCTGGGATTAAAGCCACACACCACCTCAGCCAAGCAGGATTAATTCACTAAACTATAAGAATGATTCTTTTTGATAGGGCCTCATGTAGTTGAGGATCAGTCATCATGAACTGTCTTCACCTCTCACATCTTGGGATACAGGCATTCACCACAATGTCTGTCTGAATGCTGAATACATGTCTGGAGACCAAACCTAGGGCTTCATGTGTGCTAGGCAAAGGATCTACTAACCAAGCCCAAAGATGTTTCTAATCACAATTTTTTGTTCTTTTGTACCTCAAGTGGTCAACAAGATAAAAATTTAAATGACCATATCTCAAATGAAATCTCAGACTAATTGCAGAAATAAGGACAATTAGAACAAGTATCATAAAATACACTCTAAGAATATTCCTATGAAGTTGGGGCTGTGACTCAGTGGTAGAATGTTTGACACAAGGCCCTGGTTTTGATCCCTAATACCTTACAAAAATAAGGAAAGAAAGAAAAAAGGACTTTCTATGAGCAATTTACAGAGCAGCTCATTAGGTGACATGCTGAAAATGGGGACCCTAAGCCCTGAAAGGTTAGTAAAATTGATGGTTTAATCTATTTTAAGAGTAAAATAGATGGTTTAATCTTTTTATCAAGAGGAGTGAAAAGGAAACAGGCCAGGGCTATGCTCATATTGAGAGGGTCATCCCTATGGTCTAGGCCATTCTACACCTCCTGATGCTTTCCCATTGAAGAGTGGTACAGGGAAAGTTTTGTGGGAAAGGACTACATTAAGGTTAGATGTGGATGTACATCAGCTTTTAAGCTTATTGTTCTAAAATGAAAGTTAGTTTACATACACACTAAGTAACAAATTCTATTCCCCAAAGAGTTTCTATAGTCCTAGTTTACACAGATTTCCAGTTAGGGGACCAAATATAGGCTGGCTAAGAAATACTACGAATTTATGAAAAATATTAGTAGAGACAATCTTTCTAAATAAATGGGTTGTGAGATAAACTGCAATTCTTTTATTATTTATTTCTATTTCAAGTGCACTGAATTTTGCCTCCAATGTGTGTATGAAGGTGTGAGTTACAGACAGTTTTAAGTGGCTATGCAGGTGCTGGGAATTGAATCTGGGTCCTTTGGAAGAACAGCCAATGTCTTAACTGTTGACCTATCTCTCTAATTCCCTAAACTGCATTTCTTTCTTTCTTTCTTTTTTTTGGTTTTTCAAGACAGAGTTTCTCTGTGTAGCCCTGGCTGTCCTGGAACTCACTCTGTAGACCAGGCTGGCCTCAAACTCAGAAATCCACCTGCCTCTGCCTCCCAAGTGCTGGGATTAAAGGCGTGCGCCACACCCGGCTTAAACTGCATTTCTTACTACACATCCTGGGAAAGTGTTTTTCAAAGCCAATGGGACAAAGAGGGCCAGGACGATAAAGAACACTTAATATACGAATTGTTAAAGGATTAATTATAGTCAAATTAAAACATTTCTTCAAATGAAAAAAGTTGTGGAAGGAATATTGTTAAGGACTGAATTCATCAAATCATATGCTGAAGCCCTAACTGCCAAAATGACAGTATCCAGAGAGAGAAATGGTGACAAGTTGGACAGAGCTTTTACAAAAAGAGGAAGAGACATCAGCAGTATCTAATTCACTTTTTAACATGCCCTGACCCCATGTGAGGACAGAGTAATGTGGATGATGGTTGGCCACATACACATCATGAAGAAAACCTTCGTGAGAAATTTAACCTTGTCTGATTTTCTAGCTTTCAGAATTGAAAAAATTAATGCCTGTACACCAAACCATTTTGTGGTATCTGGTTATGACAGTCTGAGAAACAAATATAAGCACTACATTATTTTTATTGGGTTTGTATGTTTGCATGTATATACTCACATATGAATGCAAGTGTGTACCTGGAGGTCAGAGGACAACTTTACAGAATCGTGTTTTTTTTTGTTTTTGTTTTTTTTTCAGAATCATGTTTTTTATTCTCCATCATCCTAGGGATTGAATTCAGATGTTAGGCATGGCCATAGGCACTTTACCCATTGACCATCTTATCAGCCCTGAACCTTATGTAATTTGCAGCTATAGAAATCTCACCAAATCTGGACACTGATTTTAAATTAAGTTTCTCCTATGACTAATATGAATTTCAGAGAGGTTGGGGATTTAGCTCAGTGGTAAAACGCTTGCCTAGTAAGTACAAGGTCCTAGGTTTGGTCCTCAGCTCTGAAGAAAAAAAAAGAAAAGAAAGAAAATGAGCAAAATGTATGAAATGTCATAATCAAACCAACCATGTATGAATTTCAGAGAAAAAAAAATGAAGCCACTTGATAGCAGGTTTTCAACTATTTAAAACCTGAAACATAAGTATACAGACTAGTTTGATAAATGTAGACAAAAGCTTATCATTTCGCCTGGAGCCATTATAATAGGTATATTACCACCAGCGTTTGGATAAACACAGAGGGCAATGAAGCATTTAACTGAATGAGTTGAGAGAAATTTGTGTTTCACAGATATTTTTAAGACAGGAGAAAGCAACAGTGGCTAGCCCATCTTGTAGTTTGGCACCAAGAGTATCTGCACGGTTAACTGTGGGGCCATCTAGCTCTGGTCAGCAACACAACCAGAGCTTTAGCAGATTCAAATCATTATTATTAACATATCTAATGCAAATGCTTTAAAATTATTTTTAAATAAATAGGGTAGAAGAGATATGAAAAATATGAAATGGACAAGTTAAGGCTCAGAAGGTAGAATCTGAATCATCAATGAGAGGTGTTCAAGACATCACCCTACACGAATGCTTCAGCCACTTGTTTGACCAAATTAGAGGTAACAAAAGGGACACTGCCAAGTGAATTTAGTTTGGGCAAATACTCCAACCCCTGTAGCCCCGAGGACCTCCTCAGAAGCAGTCAATAAAATGCCTTTTCATAGCACATGCCAAGTTGATTGCTTGCCATAAAACAGGAAAATTACATTTTAGCTAAAATGATTCAAAGTGGATGGCGCTCAAGCTCCCTTTATTTTTTATTCAACATTTCCCGAGACTGTCTTGTTAGACATGCAGCATTTAAAGCACAGTACACTTCAGCAGCATAAAAATAAGCACAAATTTGAAAAAAGTTTCAAAAAAAGGTTGATATATTTGGCTCTAAATTTATGGGTTTGGATTGATCTAGTATAATTTCAATGGTTTGAAAAATAAGATTTGAGGACTCTCTAGTGACTGACAATGTCCCTTTAACAAACGTCTATAGAAAGCACATGCTGTGAATATTTTTATGATATTCTATGAACCAAGTTATTATTAGTACCATGGTCTTACCCACCGTATCCCCAAACATATTTTAGCATAAGCATCTTATATAATAAATTCCTGCCCCAGTCACTGTTGCTCCTACAATTAAGAAGTATACTACGCTGCTGCCATCTTTCCCAGAAGCACCTGTAGACACTAGTGATCTAGAAGGGGATCCTAGGAGATGACACTGCACAACTGTAGGCAAACATATGGCCAAGAAGGAGACAAAAAATAGAGAAAGCACTAAGTATTAGTGAATGAGCATTTAATGCAAATGCAGACAAGCATTTTGATTACTGTTCTAAAAAAAAGGAAAAAGAAAAAAATATAAAAGCTGCTCCAGGATTGGAGGAGAATGCCTCTCTTGTCAAAATGTGCTATCAAGCAGAATTTTTTTTTCTATATCTTGCACTGATCTAACTTATACCTGGCAGGAGCTAGCTACTCCTTTTGTGCACTTTGGAGTCAGGTTAAGGTATAAGGATATGGGTAACTTAATTTTCATGCCCCACTAACCTATTGCCAGAACAAAAAAAATAATTTTACTATTATCAGCAGAGAAAGACCTAAGACTGTAGTGGCATCCAACCTTTCCTTCTTACTGTGCAAAGCAAACAGCTTTCTTTGATCAAGATGTTGGTAGGCATCATCAAAGTAAATTCACTCAACCTTACAGTACACTCTGCCAAGTTAAAAGAAAAAACACCCACAGAATAAATTCTCTGTGACCTGCTAGGATGATCAGGTCATTTAAGGAGATGTACTTGTGCTAACAGTATGAAGCAATTACTCCCCAAAATGCCATTCTACAACTGGAGATACTAGGTCCATTTCTATAATTCAGTCTTTGAGTAGGATCCAGGGATTTAGTTTTCCTTTTAGGAATGCTTAGTATTTTTTTGAAAGCTGTTTATTTAAACTCTCAATCTCAAGCTAAGAAAAAAATCTTCTAAAAATTGACAAATTAAAATCAAATGTTGTGCTTAGGAGCTGCAGTGAATTTTGACTTTGTTTACAGGTTACTTCATCACAGTCAAGAGAACAAGTGTCATTTTGTGTGTTAGTCAAGCCTAAGGCAACACAGCAGTTTTCATGCAAAGAATAAAAAGACAAGTAAAAGGAGCAAAGATCAGTCAACATGAGAGTAAATATCAGCCATCCCCACATGGGCTCCCACAGACTCTTTAAAGAAGGCCTTTGGAATTTTTCCTAAGGAGAAAGCAGGATTAGTTGCAAAAGGTTGAAAGCAGAGTACTGAGTCCATCAATGGGAGCTGTCTGGCAGCTTTTCCGCACAAGCTGCTTTTTTACTTACATATGCACCAGCTCCTATTGTTGATAAGCCCACAATAAGGACTAATACAGATTTATCCATTTTGCCCCCTGATGAACCAGAGCTAGCCATTTGTCTTGCCATCTGGAGTTCTAGAGGAACACGCCATTGCTGGAACAAGTTGCCTAAAGGAACACAATTTGTTAACACACACAAATAGAATAGTTAACACATGCTTATGATAAATATCAATGTATTCTAGAAATAGAGAATTATACCTTGGGCTGCATGACGTTTTCATTGTTCTATGACCAAGAAAACTATAATCAAAAGTGTACACATAAATACTACAGACCTTTATGTATAACCTTTGGCTATCAGACTTCTTGTTTGAGGCAAGGTTGTGCTTCATAGCCCAAACTGATATCAACTTGTAATCATACTAAGCCTAAACTACCATACCCAGTTTAGCTTGTGGAGTTCTCAAGAAGACAATTTAAATGTTACTCAATGAGGATATTCACAGCTCCCAGGAAGTTGATTAACCAAAAAAAGAGCAGTTCAACAAATCTTTACAATGAAGTAAACACTGAGATCACCTACTTAGTAAACAGCCATCCCTCAGGATCTGTGGGGCTTTGATTCCAAGTCCCCAGAAGGAACTAAAATTCACGTATGCTTAAGTCCCTTATAGACTGTGGTGTGGAACTGGCATACAACCTATGCTTATTATCACATACTTCAAACCATCTCTGAATTACTTATAATCATTAATACAATGTGAGTAGCTGTTATACTATATTGCTTAGTGAAAACAACCAGAAAACAAAAAAAATAAAATTTATACATGTTCACTACAGAAATCAATTGATTGATTGATTGATTGATTGATTGATTGATTGAAACAGGGGCTCACAAATAGCCTGGCTGGCCTGGAGTTTGCTAAGTAGCCTGCCTCTGCCTCCCAAGTGATGGGATTAAAGCGTACATCATCATGTCTGGCTTGAAAATATTTTTGTTTAATGGTTGGCTGAATCGATGGATGCAGAACCAACAGATACAGAAGGTAAAAAAATATACAAAATTGACCACAGGCTAGCTGGGACATTATGATACCCATTTCAGAAACAATCTACCAGGCCCAAACCTTGCTTAATTACAACCCTGGAACACAGTTTTGTCTGGTGTGAAAAGTAACGTGTCCTACAAGAAAAAAACATTAAATATCAGAAGGCAGTCAGAACAAAAATTTCATAATGAATTTAACCTCTCACACATAACTGAAGAACTTAACATATATTTCAGAATGACAAAATTAAAGTGTTGGCCAATATATTTTTGTTTCTCTTTCAAAATAATACAGTTATTTTTATGTACAACTAATTAATGCTAAGTAATAATCATACAACCATGACATCCTATGAACATGAAAATGTGAATCATTCCAAGGTTTCTTTTTTCCCAGTGGATGCTGACATTTTCAGATGAGGCCTGTCCTTAGAACCTTCTCAGATTATTCCATATGGCTGTTCACTACTAATTTAGAATGGCCATTTTCAGCTTTGTGAGCAGTCTGGTCTCTGTAACAATCAATTCTGCTCGGTATGAAAGTAGCCCCCCAAACACACAGGTCTATGTTCCAATAAAACTTTACTTATAGCCACTAAAATCTAAGTTTTAAATATTTATTAAGTATTATAATATTGTCTATTACTTAAGGTTTTCTTGGCCATTTAAAATACAGAAACACTGGGCTGGCAAGATGGCTCAGCAGGTAAGAGCACTGACTGTTCTTCCGAAGGTCATGAGTTCAGATCCCAGCAACCACATGGTGGCTCACAACCACCCGTAATGAGATCTGACGCCCTCTTCTGGTGTGTCTGAAGACAGCTACAGTGAATTACATAGGTGTGAGCGGGCCGGAGCAAGCAGGGGCCAGAGCGAGCAGGCCGCAGAGGTCCTGAGTTCAATTCTCAGCAGCCACACAGATGATGGCTTAGGGCCATGTGAATAGCTACAGTGTACTCATACACATAAAATAAATAAAATAAATCTTTTTTAAAAAATACAGAAACACTGTCTACGGTAGCTCACACCTATAATCTTAGCAATAGGGTGGCTGAGGCAGGAGGACTGCTGCAGATTTGAGGCCAGCCTAGATTACAGTGTGAAAATTGCTCAAAAATACCTCAAAACTACAAAAGTAAATGAATAAAGCCTCGGCGTGGGGGGAGGAGTCATGCCTGTAATTTCAATTCTAGGACTTGAGAGAGTGAGGCTTGATAATCCAAAATTGAAAGACAGGAAAGACTACATGATACGTCTAGGTCAATCCAAGCTACAAAGTGAGATTCTGTCTCAAAAAATAAAATACATCAACAACAAAAAGTAAAATCTACTTCACTTGTGTACGAGCTATCTGGTCACATTTGGTTGAGCGGCAGCAGCAGCAGTAGTAGTAGTAGCACTTAGAACACAATTTCTAGTAACTCAATCTATGCTTCTGTAACTTTCCTGATACACAGTAGGAAATAATATTTTAAGAGTGAGGGTCTCGGACTTTCCTTCCCACAATCCCTGGCACCCTTCCTTTCCAACTTGGGCCCGGCAGAATGGCTCCTGCAAAGAAGGGTCGTAGAAGAAGGGCCATTCTGCCATCAACGAGGTGGTGACCCGGGAATACACCATCAACATTCACAAGCGCATCCATGGAGTGGGCTTCAAGAAGCGTGCTCCTTGGGCACTCACAGAAATTCAGAAATTTGCCATGAAGGAAATAGGGACACCAGATGTGCGCATTGACACCAGGCTCAATAAAGCTGTCTGGGCCAAGGGAATAAGGAATGTTCCATATCTCATCAGAGTACGTTTGTCCAGAAAACGTAATGAGGATGAGGATTCACCAAACAAGCTGTACCCGTTGGTAACTTACGTGCCTGTTACCACATTCAAAAACCTACAGACTGTCAATGTGGATGAAAACTAACCTGCTGAATGTCAAATAAAGTTGCAGAACTGAAAAAAAAAAAAAAAAAGTGAGGGTCTCGCTATGCAGTCCTGATTGGCCCAGAACTTGCTATGTATATCAAGGTGGCCCTGAACTCATAGAAATCTGTCTGTCTCAATATCCAGAGTACTGGTATTAAAGGTGTACACTGCTACCTGGTCGTGGTTTAATATTTAAGTACCACAGATTATCACTAGAGTAATACTTTAGCCAGCAAACTCAGTTTTGGAGGCTTCAAATTTTTCTATTATCTATACTCCCAGTCCTTTCTAGAAACACATTCATACAGAGAGGCCCTTAATAATTCTAAATAATTAAGACGTCTATATGCTCTTAAAACTTGATTTCTAAACATCAAGTTAATTTTTTCAACATGAATAAAACACAGCCTATTCAAGATGCCTACTGTACTAGATACCTTTCTATAAAGAATTCAACAACTATTTAATTTTATCAGCCCTTGAAAATTTATCAAGCCTTGCTGGAATTTTAGAAGAATTAGAATGATAACTATCCCCTGAAATTTCTGAGACACTGAGCCACCGAGCAGGCAGCAAATACAGGCTGGTCTGAGGCCCTGACAAATTATACAGTGGGGGACTGCCTGGTCTGGCCTCAGTGAGAGAAGAAATGCCTAATCCTTGAGAGATTTGAGGCCCCAGGAAGTGGGGAGGGCTGGCAGGGACATCCTTTTGAAGGCAGGGGGAGGAGGAATTGGATGAGGAACTTTGGAAGGAGGACAATGAATGGACTGTAAAAAAATAAAATTAATAATAAAAACAAACGATAACTATTGTACCGTATGAAACATTCTTACAAGAAGCACAAAAGAAAAAAAATGCTTTAGATAACAAAAACGAAAAGAAAAAAGAAAAAAAAAGAAGCCCTTCACTAAGAAGTCAGTATGTATCAGAAATTGTACAGAAGGCTTGGGACATAAGAACAGATAGGACAAACTCCCAGACCTTGGATTTAGGACAGAGAAGTATCTATTGTTATTCTGAATACGAGAAAAATATCCTTGATGCAAATCACAAGAGAACCAAAGCTGCTCAGTTTGTCTTTCTTAATTCTTAAGTCAAGAGAAGAGAAAAACAAGAGTCTTTTGCAGATCCTGGAGTAAACATGGAGTTTATCCTTTACTCAATTCATATAACTAGGCAACTTTCAGAAGCATGATCTAGAAAAATGTTAACACATGCAGCAACTCCCTCAAAACAATAAAAAAAATCCAGCTTATTAACTGCTTAGAGAAAAAGTTGTCCTGTCAAAGATTTTTTTTTCTAGAAAGCCTTGACTAGGTAGGTTGAGAGCAGAACACTCATGTAGGCTTTAAAAAGATGGCACCAAGTACAGTGGCTCAGAACTACAATTAAGAATTCTAGAGGCTAAGACAGAAGAAGGACCATGAGATCAAGATGATACTTAGCAGCCGGGCGGTGGTGGCTCACACCTTTAATCCCAGCACTTGGGAGGCAGAGGCAGGCAGATTTCTGAGTTCGAGGCCAGCCTGGTCTACAGAGTGAGTTCCAGGACAGCCAGGGTTATACAGAGAAACCCTGTCTCGAAGAAAAACCAAAAAAGATGATACTTAGCTACACAGTGAGTTGTAACAACTGGAATACATACCAAGATCTTGTCTCAAAATATCGATGTGCTATTTGGCAGTATCTACAATCTAGGATTCTAGGCCACAGGGAGCTCAGTTTCTTCTTTAAAGATGCAAAGATTCAAGACAAGCTACTGATGAACATCTTTAATTCCAGCACTGAGAAGGCAGATCCAGGCAGACCTCCATGAGGCCAGCCTGTTCTACACAGTGAGTTCCAGGACAATCAGGGCAGCATAATAGACTCAGCCCCCCCCCCAAAAAAAGATGCTATGATTCCAAGTAAAGAAAAAATATTTAAATATTAGAACCTTAGGTCAGAGAGTTAAGTGATCAGTTTGACCACAACAGGCAGCATAATGTCTGGTGAATAACTAAAATATTACAGAACACAAAATATCTATTACCAAACCCTTCTGCTGCCCAGTAATAGATGCAGGCACAGAGTTGTGACTTAGTTATCTTTAATCATTTCTAGAAAGAGGCAAAAGTCCAAATAAAGCAGAACAGCAGGAACTGAGGTTTTAAGACGAAAAGCAAAGTGTAATAGAAATGAGCCTAACAATGCTGAGAGATGTAGATGACATAGTTTTCATGCAGGCTCAAGGTTTACTAAAACAAGACAAATAAAAGCAGAGAATAAAGATTGTGAACAACCTGGCAGAGCATTGCGGGGAAGGAGGGGATAAAAGAGGGCAAAGTGGTACATAAACCTTGTCTCTTACCCACCTCTGTGAAAATATATGGCAGATGCTCCTACGTGAAAATGAAATCAGATTAAAGGCAATTGGCAAATGAGCCATAAAACATTAATTCCTACAATGACATTACCATAATTTCTTTTGGAAACTGTATCCCTACCCCCACTCATTCTTCAAGCAGGTGATGTCATACCCTGGTACGTGGACAAAGAAGTGTGTGAAAAAAGATGGATGAGGATTTCAGGAAGCCGTGTTATCTTCTCCAGGAGAGGCCTTCAAACAAAGCCATGCAGTGGGGGAAAAGCATTTCAGTCTGTATTTTCCCACAGATCTACTATTATAATCAAATGAATATTTAATTGATGAGAACATTTGGTTAGCCACCAGAATTCTGGGAAAAAGCTATGTATCTAGCAAAATAAGTGCACAATATTAGAAAGGGTATTATCTTTGGGTTATCTAATTTTTTAAACATTTCTCCACAACTTACACACAGCACCACTAGTTCCATTTACAGAACTCGCACAAATTATATTCACTGGGTTTTTAGGAAACCTAGAGTAATTTTTTTCTAAAACATAAA
>JADRCD010055962.1:0-13271 GCA_019843815.1 Montemys delectorum | reverse complement strand
AGAAAGAGTAACTTATAAAGTCCTCTTCTTCAAACTTGATACAAGAGTTACAAATGTCAAGCAAAGCATTCAGTCTCACTCTTTGTTGTTCTTTTACAAGCCACCTCCCAATTTAATTGTCTACATTTCTTTTGGCTGTATAAATACATTTGGAATATGTAATCTGTTCTGAAAACCATAGTATAGTGTAAAAACATAAAATAAACAATACTACTAATAGAGAGGCTGAGATAGGAGAAGCAAGATTTCAAGACCCTTATGTTGTACACAGCCAGACACTGTCACAAACGAACAAGCTGAAAGTGTATATAGATTGTACAATATTGGACCTATTTCTCCAATTACCAAATTAGAGAGACCATTGGATGACAATCAACAAATTTCTAATTCCTCATATTTTTGGATTTCAATCAATTAGGATATGTTGGTAGTATTAATTTTCATATCAAGATATTAAGGAAAAGTAATTGTCACTTCCTGTTGTTTTGGTTGTAAGAGGTAGAATTAGATTTGTTGAAAGATTACTTTCTTGCTTCTTCTAGGGTAGTTTTACTCCTTATGTTGATATTTTCCATCTATTATCTGTTATAGGGCTGGATTTGTGGAAAGATAGTGTGTAAATTTTGTTTTGTCATGGAATATCCTGTATTCTTCATCTATGGTTATTGAGAGTTTTGCTGTAGCCTGGGCTGGCATTTGTGTTCTTGTAGGGTCTGTATGACATCTGCCCAGGATCTTCTAGCTTTCATAGTCTCTGGTGAGAAGTTTGGTGTAATTCTGATAGGCCTGCCTTTATATGTTACTTGACCTTTTTCCCTTACTGCTTTTAATATTCTTTCTTTGTTTAGTGCATTTGGTGTTTTTATTATTATGTGATGGGGGAATTTCTTTTCTGGTCCAGTCTATTTAAAGTTCTGTAGGCTGCTTGTATGTTCATGAGCATCTCTTTCTTTAGGTTAGGGAAGTTTTCTTCTATAATTTTTTTGAAGATATTTACTGGCCCATTACCTTGGGAATCTTCCCTCTCTTCTATACCTATTATCCTTAGGTTTGGTCTTCTCATTGCATCCTGAATTTCCTGGATGTTTTGGGTTAGGAGCTTTTTGCTTTTTGCATTTTCTTTGACTGTTGTGCCAATGTTTTCTATGGTGTCTTCTGCCCCTGAGATTCTCTCTTCTATCTCTTGTATTCTGTTGGTGATGCTTGCATCTATGACTACTGATTTCTTTTCTATGTTTTGTATCTCCAGAATTGTCTCTCTTTCTGATTTCTTTATTGTTTCTATTTCCATTTTTAGATTCTGGATGGTTTTGATCATTTCCTTCACTTGTTTGATTGTGTTTTCCTGTAGTTCTTTAATGGATTTTTATGTTTCCTCTTGAAGAGCTTCTAGCTGATTACATGTGTTCTCTTGTATTTCTTTGAGGGTGCTATTTCTGTCTTTCTTAAAGTCCTGTATCATCATCATGAGAAGTGATTTTTAGATCTGAATCTTGCTTTTCAGGTGTGATGGTGTGTCTAGGACTTGCTATGGTGGGAGAATTGAGTTCTAATGATGCCAAGTAACCTTGGTTTGTGTTGTTTATATTCTTATGCTTGCCCCCCTCCTCCGACATCTGGTTATCTCTAGTGCTACCTACCCTTGCTAAATCTGACTGGAGCCTGTCCTTCCTGTGATCTTGGTTGTGTCAGAACTCCTCAGAGTGAATCAAGCTGTCTCTGTGACCCTGTGATTCTGAGATCCTGTGACGCTGGGCTTGTTAGAGCACCTGGGAGTGCAGCAGCTTCCTCTGGGTGTTGTGGGACTGGCTGTGGAGCTTGCGCCCAAGGTCTGCTCAGGACACCAGCCCAGACAGACTAGAAGGAACCCGAGTCACTGGGCTGGCAGAGTTTCTGTGTGCCTGGTCCTGCTGGTCCCAGTTACTCCCAGTGTTGGGACAGATGTTGTGTCCTCCTCACCTCTGATCCTGGATGTGTTAGAGTGCCTGGGAGTGGAGCTTTCTCAGGGTGTTGTGGGACTGGCCTGAACCCTACTTTTAAAACATCAATAGTTACAGGGGCTAAGGGTTTGAGAGTGTGGTGCAGTGTTTCAGCTTGCACATCACTAGGTTCAGTCTTCAGGCACAGGACTCATAGACCCTGTCACATAAAACAAAAGTAGAGGTAGTCAGGGTAAATCAGTGAGTAAAAGTACTTGCCTGACAACCTGAGTTCCATCCCTGGAACCCATGTAAATAGTAAAAGAAGAAGCTAAATGCTCTTTAGTGACAGCATTCTTATGGTAGGATAAGAGACAGGGATAAGAAAATCATAAGGAATCTCGGGGGCCAGCTAGTCTGGAGTTTGCAGCATGGCAGGAACAAAAGAGACACTACCTGTCTTAGGGTTTTACTGCTGTGAGCAGATACCATGACCAAGGCAACTCTTATAAGGATGACATTTAATTGGAGCAAACTTACAGGTTCAGAGGTTCAGTCCATTATCATCAAGGCAGGAGCACGGCAGCATCCATGCAGGCATAGTGCAGGAGGAGCTGAGAGTTCTATACCTTCATCTGAAGGCTGATAGCAGAATACTAACTTCTAGGCAGCTAGGAGGAGAGTCTTAAAGCCCATGTCCACAGTAACACAATTCCTCCAGCAAGAAGGCCACACCTCCAAATAGTGCCACTTCCCTGGAGAAGCATATTCAAATCCCCTACTCCTTCAATCTTCTGACCACTACACATAAGACAAGCACACAAAAGAAATGATAAAATAAATAGTTGGAGTGATAGAGTTGATTTAAGGAGTACCTTTAAATCACATACTTGTAAACTGAAAACTCCTATAAGATATATACAAATGCTGGTGTGTGGCTAGATACTCTGGAAGAAGTGAAATTTTACTGTAAGATTCCTAGAGAAGTAGCTCTGGAAACTATTTTAAGTATGCTTTCTCTTGCTTTTACAGGCTTTGGACCTTGAACAAGGAGCTTCTTACTCATGGCAGAGGACTGGCTCAAGGATCCCAATACAAAATATGTGAACCCTTACACATTCATCAAGGCAAGCGGGTGTTTTTATTCTTTTGTGCCTACATGATGAAAAAAACCACCATTTTTCTTGGGAGGTGCACAGAATGATAATTTACCAACAATGAAACATCTGTGTTAAAGATTTATCTTTAATTAATTACTATATATGTGGGGGGTGGTTGGATATGTATACAGAAGTACATGTGCATGTAGAAGCACCAGTTTCCTTTGGAGTTAACAGGTGGTTCTGAGGCACCTGATTTAGGTGCTGGGAACAGAATTTGGGTCGTTTGCAAGAGTAGTACATACTCTTAACCACTGTGTCATGTCTCCATCCCTGAGACATACATGTAACGTGTCTATATTTCATAAACATAAAGTAATGAAGATAGTTGCGTGAAAGCTTTAGGTAGAAATCTGAGTGAGAATCTGAATTGTTCCTAGGAACCTCGGGGACTGAGCTGTTTCTTATTTCCATTTCCTGTATAGAGGTACCAAAGACTCAAACACAGATCTAGTGAACTTAGATGAATAAGAAATGAGCCTACCATTTGGAGCAACCTAAACCTTTGTAGGCAGTTGGGGTGAATCTCGTTATTAATGTATGCTTAATTGCAGGTAGTTTCACTCACTACTATCATATGCAGACTACAGAATGCCTTAGATATTAAGAGTCCATTAAAATTAAAATTGTGGTATCTTTAAAGGTTCTCAGAGAGAGAGAGAGAGAGAGAGAGAGAGAAGGAGGGAGGGAGAGAGGGAGGGAGGGAGAGAGAGAGAAGGGGAGAGAGAGGGGGGATATGAATGTATATAAAATTCAAAATTCTTGATCACAACCTACCACTCTTAACACTGACAAAACTAGGTAAGGACTTTCGTGTCAGTAATCTGTGCACTCTTTGATATATTTTGTATACACTTTTTTTGTATACATTCTTTTACTCAGGAGGAAATTAAAAAGTAAGACTAATTTACTAATGACTATGTTTTGCAGTTCTTTGTGATTTACCTATAATTAGTGTATGCACTAAGTTTATGATATTTACACAGCAGTCTGATAGAAATTCCAGGACTTTCACGAGACTACATGTTATTCTAACCATAATTTGGTTTTGATCATGTAGTTATTGAAGGAACAAGTATAGCTACATTTAATTTTCCATGACTGGAATGAGTAATTTGATCACTTAGTTACTGAAGTACCAAGTATAGCTACATTTAATTTTCTATGGTTGGAATGTATACTTTGAAATATAGAAAAAATTGAAATATAGAAAAAACAGCTATTTGAAATATTATACATTTATTTTCTAATTTCAAATGACTGCTGACTGTCTAATTATTTCCCACTTTTTATATAGCATGTTCAACTATCCATGTGAATTATGGTGTATGGTAATATCAATTTTTTTTTCTTAAGCACTTAGGTTTTGTTTTAAGCTACTTCACTCTTGTACAGTGGGCATTAATTAAAATTAAATCACACTCTTTGCTTTACCTGGATTTAAGTCTTGCTTTATTTCTCTGGTGTAAATTGCTTTAAATTTTTTATGTAAAAAATAAATTGCAATAAACTTGGTTTTGGATATTAGTATTAGTAGCTGAACTAAGTAATTTGATCTAAGGCTGTCTATAAGAAGATGGGTGGAGATTTTATTCATAAATATCTTTGTTCCCCAACTAGGTAGATAGCTCAATTGGTAAAGTACTTGCCATGCGGACCTGAGAACCTGCGCTTGGTCCCTAGTACCCATGTCAAAAAGCCATATGTGATGCCATACACTTGTAATCCCAACACTAAAGACGTGGAGTCATGTGGATACACAGAGCTCACTAGCCAGGTAGCCTAGCTTACTTAGCAAGCTCCAGGCTAGTGAGAGACAGTGTCTCAAAACAAAGAACAAACAAGGTAGATCACACATGAATAATGAGACCTACGATTGATCTCTGGCCTCTACATATGTGTATACATGCAGAAAAGTGTTCGATCCTAAAGAGACTAAATTCTTGATTTTGATAAAGCCCTTTTGGGAAAATATTGACAAATTCCTTTCTGATTTATTTAAATAAATCTCAGTAATTGGAAAACGGTATGTGTGTATTTGCACTAAGGAAGCTGCATTATTGAGAGAACACAGACCTGATTTCTTCCCTGTGCTGTTTGTAGTGTCATTGAATGGGATTCCTGAATCTTCTGAGTGCATGAGAAACTTTACTTAGTTCCTGAACATCTTGCCGCAAACTGCCATAAGCCATCTTTGCTCTTTCTTTGTTTAATGGAGTAAAGTCTTTATCTTTGTTTCAGTTCGAGATAAGCTTCGGGAGATAGTAGGCGTATCCACGGTCTGGAGGTATGTACTTTCATGTTTCATTCCCAAGGGAGCATGCTAAGTGATATTTAGGCCTAGTTGCTGATTCCCTTCTATAGTTGGAGAGCCCTATGTGGAGATAGGGTTTTCCTGTGAGAAGGAAAAGAGCAACATCTTAGTGTAGTAGTCAGCGGATGCCTCATTACCATGAAAGAATGTAATTTATGTATACTGTGCATTTTCAAAATTTGTTTAGGTGTATTCACTAATTTTTGGAAGCAAATTTATGACATACTTATTGACATACTTTTTCCTATTCCAGTTTTTTTTTTTTACACACAATAAAACTGAAATTCAGAATTGGGACTTGAATTCAAGTCTTCTGGTTTTACTACTTCATATAGCTTGACTCTTTCTTGAAAGTCATATTACCTGGCAAAGTCCTGGGTTTGGGGCAATGGATAGAGCAGATATTGAACCAAGCCTAGAGATGCTTTGCTGAGAAGGCAGGGAAGGCCAGACTAGGGTAGTGCACTGTCTGTGGGACTCAGGCTCAGTCTGGAAAGTTGAGAAAAGGCTTGGGGGGCTAGGTTAGGGGTACTCATCAGGCTCATCCCCAGAGGGGACTTGGAGACAGAGTGTTTCCTGGAGGACACGTCTTCTGGTTAGCTGAGGTGCAGTATTAAGTTGTCAGACTAAGCCAAGGCACTGCATGGGAGACCCAGGCTAGATTTGATAGGTTGCAGAAAAACAAGGATTAGGTTGTAGGATGTATTCACCAGGCTAGACCCTAGTGGAGGACTTCTGACATCTGGGCAGTAAAGGTGGAGCAAATGGACCTGTGGGTAGATTCAGGTAGTCCTGGTGGAAGTCTAGAGATTGTCTGGGGTGTAGGAGGTGGTCAGACTAGGCCTTAAGTTGTAAAAACAACGTCAAGGTGCAACAATAGTTTTAAAAGTTGCATCTAGTGGTTTTTGACATCTCCATTTTTTCCCCATGAATTCAACTTTCACAGGGCTGAGCTATTTGTGTTGAGAGTGCTGTACTTTCTTAATTTAACTTTTTTTTCCTCTGATTTTAGTATTTTTTTTGTAAGCCAAAACCCTTTGGCAATAATAGTTGATCCTTTAAATTTAGAAGAATTTTGTATGTAATACTGCTGCTAACATTTTAGTTTCCTGCTGCTTTTTCTTTTGTGTTCTACTTTCGTTTTCTGTTTTCTGCTTCTACCTTCTAAAAACGTTTTCTTCCTTTTTACCTTTTATTGCGCTTTGCACACATCCTTTGGCTATGATTCACTTTTTTCATTTATCTCTTTCCTGAAACTGAAGGGAGAGGGGAGGGAGGGAGAGAGCGAGAGGAGGAGGGAGAAGGAGAGAGGGAGAAAGAGGGAGAGGAGAGAGAGTATAAGGACAAATATGAATCTGACAGGATACTGAGCCTCTGAAGTAGTGTTATCACCCTGCCCTTGTCTCTCTCCCCTGTCTTGTTTAGTATTGAATTCAGGACTTTGCATATGGTAGGCAAGTGTTCTACCACTGAGCTATGTTGCTACTACAATAAGCCTTTTAAAAGATATACTTAATTTTTTATGTGTATAGGTGTTTTCTATGTATTCATGTATATGCATCGTATGTAGTCACTGTGTGAGGATGCCAGGAGGTGGCATCAGATCTTCTAGAATTGGAGTTACAGATGGTTGTGAGCCATCATATGGGGCCTGGGAACCCAATTAGAGTTCTCTACACAAGCAGTGCTCTTAACAACTTGATTCCCGAAGAAACTTTTTTGTCAGTTGACTGCGTGTCCCAATTAAATGTATCTATATCAGTAAGTATGCATGTCTTATATATACGCCTAGTCCCCAGCTATTTCAGTTGGTAGAGCATGAGACTCTTATCTACAAGCTTAAAAATATCATTAGCAGTGTTCAGTTTCTCTGAGTGGGTCATGAGAGAGGAGTGAAGGAATTGAAGATGAGACAGGCCCAGAACCCCCTTTCTTCCATTTACTATGTCTGACTATCCTGTTTGAGGGGTGGGTACTGGAATTATGGGTCAACACTGTTCTTCTTTTATGAAGCCTTGCCTTTTCTTATCAGAGACCATGTAAAAGCAATGGAGGAAAGGAAGTTACTTCATAGTTTTCTGCCTAAGTCACAGAAACTCCTACCACCAAGGAAAATGAGGGATAGCTACATCGAAGTTCTCCTACCTTTGGGTACTGACCCTGAACTACGAGACAAATATGTGACTGTTCAAAATACAGTAAGGTAACTCTGTATTATATTCATTATTGTCATTTGTTTAATTTTTTAAAAACTACTACCAAATACAATTCATAAACCTTGTAGTTCACCTATTTAAAGTGTGTAACTGTGTTTCAGTGTAGTGAAAGAGTTGTATAAGTATCACTACAGCCATTTTTAGAGCCCTTTTATTATTTCAAAGTACATTATGGGATTTTAAAGGAAAATCATTGTGATTTTAATTTAATTCATATTTTGCTTTGTTTCACAGATTTGGCAGGATTCTCGAGGACCTTGACAGCCTAGGAGGTACTGGTACTTGTATTCCTAATAACAGTTTATGGGTAGACAGTGAATCCTTGATAGAAAGGGCTATTTTATTTTATTTTTTGTTCTGGACATATGAGAACATAAAAGGGCAAAAATTATTTTTCATTGTCATATTGTTTTTATTCTAAACAAAGGTTTCTCTTTAATAGAGTTACCATTAAAATAAGCCTCATTTATGATGATTATTAATTGTAAAATTTAGTTTAGCTGCTAGGGATTAAGCTCAGGGCCTCAAACATGCTAAGCACAGATTCTAGATGTAGTTCTATCTGCAATGTCAGGGAACACTATTATCTAGGTATGACATGGTCATTGCGTTCTTGAGCTTTCAGCAGGTTACGGACTGTACAAGAACTATATAAGATTGGGCCCTTGGGCATTCCATCATAGAGGAGTAAAGAGGTCCTGCCTCTTCTGGAAGCTAGATGTGCAGTTAACTCTTGCTAGGCTGGAGGGGCTTATGAGCTTCCTCCTCTCTCTGAGGATCTAGAGACAGTTGCTTGCTGGGAAAGGAAGAAATCCTTCCTTCCTTCCTTCCTTCCTTCCTTCCTTCCTTCCTTCCTTCCTTCCTTCCTTTCTTCCTCTCTCCCTCCCTCCCTCCCTCCCTCCCTTCCTCCCCCCTCTTTCTTTCTTTCTTTCTTCCTTTCTTTCTTTCATTCTTCCTTTCCTTTCTTTTGGCTTTTTGAGGCAAGGTTTCTCTGTGTAGCTATGGCTACTGTATTAGTTAGGGTTTTACTGCTGTGAACAAATGCCATGACCAAGGCAACTCTTTTTAAAAAGATTTATTTATTTTATGTATATGAGCACACTGTAGCTGTCTTCAGACACACCAGAAGAGGGCATCAGATCCCATTACAGATAGTTGTGGGAACTGAACTCAGAACCTCTGGAAGAGTAGTCAGTGCTCTTAACTTCCTGAGCCACCTCTCCAGCCAAAGCTCCAAGGCAACTCTTATAAGAATGACATTTGACTGGGCCTGGCTTACAGGTTCACTCCATTATCATCCAGGCAGGAACATGGCAGTGTCCAGGCAGATGTGGGGCTGGGGGAGCTGAGAATCCCACCTCTTGTTCCTGAGGCAGTTAGCAGAAGAGTGGCTTCCAGGCAGCTAGAATGAGAGTTTTAAAGCCCAAGCCTACAGTGGCACGTCTACTCCAACACAGTCACACCTCCAAATAGTGCCACTCCCTGGGTTAGGCATACTCAGACCACCACAGCTACTCTGGAACTAGCTCTGTTCACCAGCCTAGTCTTGAACTCTTGAGATCCACCTGTTCTGGTTCCCAAGTGCTGAGATTAAAGGTATGCTCCACCACCATCACCCCCCATCTCCTCACCCCTGGCTTGAGACATTTTCTTCATTGGTAAAGTCACTGACATATTCTGCTATGTTCATATAAATAATCCTTCACTTATGTCCATGTAAACACTCCAGTGAATCTCACTATGTCAGTACATTTTTAAAAAAGAGTTTTAGCCGGGAGGTGGTGGCGCCGTCTTTAATCTCAGCACTTGGGAGGCAGAGGCAGGTGGATTTCTGAGTTCGAGGCCAGCCTGGTCTACAGAGTGAGTTTCAGGACAGCCAGGAATACACAGAGAAACCCTGTCTCGAAAAAAACAAAAAAAAAAAACGTTTTAAAGACAAGTTACAGATACCATGTAAAGAGTTATTTTCCCAAAACCATGTGTGAGAGAGTAAATTGCAGACCATCATATATTTTAAAGTGTATATTTCCTATAAAGAAGAACATTTCCTACATCACCATAATACTACCATCAAGATCAGAAAATTAACACTCTTTAATCTTCAGGGTCTATTTAGTCTTCACTAGTGGTCATTTATTTTTTTATTTATTTTTATTTTTTTGGTTTTTCGAGACAGGGTTTCCTCTGTGTAGCCCTGGCTGTCCTGGAACTCACTCTGTAGACCAGGCTGGCTTCAAACTCAGAAATCTGCCTGCCTCTGCCTCCCAAGTGCTGGGATTAAAGGCATGTGTCACAACTGCCCAGCTAGTAGTCATTTATTAAAAAAGGGTTTGCTTCTCTGGTATAGGTTGCATTGGGTAATTGTGTCGGGAACAGATCCTGAGTCGTTCCTTGGTTTCTGTAAGCTTAACACTTTTGAGGGTTGCAAGCTGTTTTTCTTATAGATTGTCCCTCTCTTTGCCCTCATTTGATGCTTTCTCGTGATTAATGTCAGGATATATATCTTTGACAGGAACATCATAGAACAGATGTTCTGTTCTTATTGTGCCTCATCAAGTGACACCTTTTTTTTGTCTGATTCCTGATATGGTAAACTTGGACTTTATGGATGTGGTATTTGACAAGTTTTCTGTAAAATTATTCCGTTCCCCTTTGTAGTAACTTAATATCTTTTTAAAAGGATACTGAGACCTTAAAGTGTCCCATTCCATCTGTATCAGATACAGATATTTTTATCATCATCTTCATCATCATGTTACAGTGTTGGAAATTGATACTGGGGCCTTGTACATGGTTGGTAGCTATTCCACCCCTGAGTTACATTCTTAGTAACACAATTTTCTGTTAAATTTTGAAACAAAATCTTGCTGTATAGGATGGCCTGAAACTTGCTGTCTAGCCCAGGCTGACCCCATATTCATGATCCTCCTGTCTGAGCTTTCTGAGTGCTATGATTGTAAGCAGGCATCACCACAAACAGTTCTCACTTTAGCATTTTTAATTGGGTATGGACTCAGAATTTCCTCTTTTTAATAGGATATAGTATCATCTCTTTTAGTGCTCAAATCACTACAATATCATCTTAGTCCCTTTGAGCTACTTTTTATTGTGTGTGTGTGTGTATGTGTGTGTGTGTGTGTGTGTGTGTGTGTGTTCATAGGCATGGCTGCAATACGTTGTGTTTACACATGCATGCAGAGGCCAGTGATCAATGGCCAGTTCCCCCCTCAGTTGCTTTTCATATTAGTTTTTGACCCAGGTCTCTTAATGAACCTGGAGCTCACAGATTGCTTGACTGGCTACTCAGCATGCCCCAGGGATCCTCCTGTCTTAGCCTTTCCAGGACTGGGGTTACAGATGCAATCCTGGCTTTCTATACAGGTCTTTATGTATATGTGGTAAGCACTTTATAAAATGGAGCTTTCTCAGTGGCTTCCTGGCTTTTAAAAATGTGTCCTCCATCATTCTTTGAGTACTTAACTTTCTGGCCAGTAAGACATTCTAGATTCAGCCTATCTTTTCTCTGGCCCAGCTGGATAGTTAGCCAAATCTCCAAAGAATTCTAGTTCTTTTTAATGTAGAACGACATTTAGAAAGCAAGATCTGTGTGCTGGGACTTGTTGTTGCTACTGGTTGTCACTATTCCTGTATGCTCCCTGTTAGGTGAGCTGAGATATTTATGTCCATGGACATGCATTTACACTTGTTTACTTATGGATCTCTCAGTATATGGAAACTACGGGTAGCTTCAATTTTACTTTAGCACTGTATGGTTTCCACTTGCAGATTTATACCTCCCTTTTCCACTTATCTCCATTATCCTTAATATATTTACTAACTTGACCAGCTTCCTGCATGTAACTCATTTACTAGGGCCATTACCTGAATTCCTCGTGGCCATGTCCCTTATGTCACCTGGACTCTGATATCCTGAAGCAGGTCTCTCTGCATGGTTATCTTCCTTGTTATGCTTAAGTTGTAACATGCTGGCATTGCTTTCCTCACCCCTGTGCATGAGAGTCCTACTAACACCACTTGAACTCCCTGCTCTAGGCTGCCTTTCTTACTCCCTCCTAATGTTTTTTAGACTGAGCTGTTGGGAAAGGGCTTGAAGAAAGACCCTGATATTTCTTTTTTTTTTTTAAATTTTTAAAATTTTTTTTTATTGATTTTTATGGATTTAAGTTTTATTACATTATGAGAAAAGTTACATGATTTCAATTTATCTGTATTTGTTAACATTTAAAAACATATTTTAAGTAAATAGGATTAAATCACAGTCTTGTTTCCCTTTTGTACCCTAACTCCTCCCAGAGACGCCCCTTTCAATACCTACAATACCTTTTTTGTCATATTCTTTAAGATTTATAAAATATTATAACAATAAAAATGAGTATTATAAAAGTTGTTTGATATAAAACAACAATTTAACAGTCTTATGTAGATGTTTGTCTACAGCAGTACTAAAAATACATATGTTTTTCTCAATATAAATTTTAAATAACTCCAAACATATTAACTGTGTATTTTAAAATAATACATCACTACTAGTATTTTCTTAAATGAATATATATATATATATATATATATATAGTCTTTTTGTTTGTTTGTTTTGTATTTAGTAGAGTTTAAAATCTTGGCTCTTTCTGTGATACAAGCCCAAAATAAGAACAAGTTTTAGACATTGGATTTCATTGTAATAAGGCTATACTTCAATGACCCTCACATCACCAAAGGATTTTACCTCCATCGTAGCTAAGCTGAGAGTTGATAGTTCTGCTGCACCAAGAAATGAATTGTAGGCACGATTTTTGGATACAGACTTCCTGCTATGGTCAAAGCTATTTGACTTGAGTGAGTGACTTTATTCTCAGCCCACAGAGAACAGGTTACATTCATTTAAGAAATGGTGTGTGTATTAAGATGGTCTATCCATAAAGTCATTCACCAACTGTTTCAATGAACAATGGTTCTGCTTGGAGGGTGGCACAGACATTAGGTGAGGGTAAGAATCTGGTTCATTGGCTGGGATAATTTGGAAAAGCATTCATCTCAGAGAAAGAGTAACTTATAAAGTCCTCTTCTTCAAACTTGATACAAGAGTTACAAATGTCAAGCAAAGCATTCAGTCTCACTCTTTGTTGTTCTTTTACAAGCCACCTCCCAATTTAATTGTCTACATTTCTTTTGGCTGTATAAATACATTTGGAATATGTAATCTGTTCTGAAAACCATAGTATAGTGTAAAAACATGAAATAAACAATACTACTAATAGAGAGGCTAAGATAGGAGAAGCAAGATTTCAAGACCCTTATGTTGTACACAGCAAGACACTGTCACATACAAACAAGCTGGAAGTGTATATGGATTGTATAATATTGGACCTATTTCTCCAATTACCAAATTAGAGAGATCATTGTATGACAGCCAACAAATTTCTAATTCCTCATATTTTTGGATTTCAATCAGGATATGTTAGAAATATTAATTTTCATATTAAGATATGAAGAAAAAGTAATTGTTACTTCCTGTTGTTTTGCTGTAAGAGGTGGAATTAGGTTGAAAGATTATTTCTTGCTTCTTCTACGGTGTAGTTTTGCTCCTTATGTTAATTTTTTCCATCTATTATCCTTTGTAGGGCTGGATTTGTGGAAAGATATT